>JAXCEX010000140.1:0-70802 GCA_038382965.1 Ceratocystis huliohia | reverse complement strand
GGGTAAAAAAACCACGAAACCCCCCCCCCCCCCCCCCCCCCCTATCAAATGCTCCTAAGCTTTGCTAAGCTTTGAAACTTACCAACGTCCTACACAGCTTCCAGCAAATGGCCGACACGCACAAGCTCACACTTAGCCAAGTACGCAAATTTGCCAGCCACTTCATCTTCTGGCGCCGTGGCATCGCCATCCCGCCTCTCTTTGCACGAGATGTCTACATTGCCTCTCCCAACCTATGCCCTTCACGGCTCCCCCGCGCCAGTCAAGAATGGCAGCGCCAGTTTCCCATGGCTTTGCCACTGCCGGTCTTTTTGTCTGAGCTATCCACCGCCCCACGTCAGTGGAAATACTGGAGTCCCGCCAAAGCCCAGCGTCCTGAGTACATGAAAATGTTGGCCTGGCTTATGCGCGGTGGCTGGGTCACGCAGTTGTGCACTTTTGCCTACGTTGTGGTCTGGCCTGAAATCATCTACGAAGTGCGCTATGCCCGTGAAGCTGCCAAACTACGTACCGCCCGTGAGCTGTATGAGCGCTCCGAGGCTGCTGCAAATGCATCATCGCCGTCTACATCTGCCTCATCATCGCCACTTTCCTCATCACCCGACCAGTCTCGTGGCTCCGGGCTCCATCACTATTCTCACCCTCACCACCCCCTCGGTAGTGGGGGTCTTGGCGATATTTCGCCCGGCCCTGTATCTCCTACTATCGAGCGGCGGCCGCAGATCGGACGTCCGATCAAAGGTGCAGCAGCTGCAGTCGTCGCTGCATCTATTTCACGTGCTGCGTCGCACCACTCAGCCGCATCGTCGGCAACGGCGCTTGCTCGCTCTAATCACAGCACCATGGCCGACCAGATTGCCGAGCACGCGCGGTTAGCCCGCCAAGCGGCGGCTGCAAAGCGCAAGGCAGCAGAAAAGCAGACGGCACACGCCCGAAAGACACCACCCATGGCTACACCGCACCCATCGACGAACAACGCGCCCCACTTGGCCTGCATTGAGCCACACATAATCCTTGATCCACGGAGGGCCACGGGCAACGAAGCCGAGTATCTGGATGCCATCAAGGCAAGGTTTGCCTCGGAGACAACAGCGGATGCATGGCAAAGGTTTGCCAAATACTTTAATGGGCAGTATGCACTGGAGCGAATATCATTACAGGAAGGCATGAGACGCAAAGATGTGTTTAATCGCATTGGTGAGATGGGAGAGTATCTGCTATGTGTGAGGCACTGGTGAGGAGGAGCAAGAGTGCAGAGAGACATTGAGGAATAGCGTGGAATGCTGGCCTAGCAGACGCTTAATGCAACCAAAGCCGCGTTGTTAACTGCCTAAGAGAGTGTTAAATGCGCGATATAAAACATCAAGATTTCATTAACTGCTATATAAACCACCATGCCAGCAAGAAAAAAGCAAAAACAAAACGGTACTGAAAAATTCAGAAGAACATCAAAAGTAGACAAGGTAACGAAAACACCGGGTATTGCAGCCTCATAACAAATTCATGTTGAAAGTGCGTCTCGCCATACAGAGTCCATGATAGGCCGGAGACAACATAGCATGGACACCAAAAAAAAGAAGCATAGCATGACAAAAAACGTGACGATAAAGGGATAAAGAGAAAACGCTTGTTCACCGCTCCAAGGCAATGGTTCAGGAACACATGAACCAAAGAGATGAGCGACGGCAACGGAGAATATAATAAAAGAAAAGCTGGAAAAGGGAAGACAATGGGAACAAAAAATTCTTGGAACAAGTAATATAAGGAGGCTCTCCTCAAGACATCACGAAGATATGGAAAGCAAGGAAAAGAAAGGAGACGAGGGAAAATCGTCAAAACAAAGAAAATCCGAATCTGCCTTGTCTCTCCTGTCTCTGTCTGCATCCATATACAAGTGCGGCGCAACTAAATCGCAAAAGACAAGGCGTAAAGAGAGAGAGAGATGGAGCGGGGAGGAGAACGGAAAGAAAAAGAAAAAAGAGTGTATCATGAGGACATAAAGGCTTGAATCATAAAAAGACTGACGGCAAGCGGTGGGTGGAGGACAAGTTTAATAAAATAGCAACTGTACTGAGATAGTAAGCCGAAGTACTATCGAGTAAATTCTTCTCCGGGCTTACGAGTTTGTAAAGTCCATATATTCGTCCTCTTCGCGCAAACTCAGCGAGTTGCGCCTACTGCCTCCGCCATCTTCCATGTCATTCCACATTCCTGGAATGTCGTCAAACTTGAGAGTGTTTGGGCCTGTGCCCGAGGCTGCCGTTCCGGGGGGCGCGGGGCTCAGACTCAACTGATTGGTGTTGCCGTCATTCTGGCCATCGCTGTTGTTTGAAATAGGGTCGCCCTTATAGTCCGTAAAGTTGGGTACGCGCAGACCCGAGCCAACGTAGCGTGAATATGTGAAACTAGAGAGATCACATTTGCCCATGATGTCAACAATTTCACTGTGCATGCGGGTCTCGTCCTCAGAAAGCTCAAAGGGGATTGTGCCGCCCATTTCGCGGATGGTGTTCTCTAGCTCCTCGCGCTGGCGTGCCAGCGTAAGATTCATCCACAGTAAATCTCGCATCCAGCCGACAGCGCCGTTGAGGATGTCACCTTTGTTGGGGCCCTTGTCTTTATCTTCGATAGGTAAGCCAGTTGTCACGCTTCCAGCTCGCCGGCCACTACCACCAAGTGTCGGAGACAGCGGGGTGCCACTCTGAATAAGTTTTCGGACCTTATCGTCTTCTAGACGGTGGGTTGGAACAAGTTTGCTGAGATCCTGGATTCGATCGTTGATATTGTCACGGCGACGGCGCTCGACTAGATTATGAGACTCCCGTCGTCGCTTGCGCTTTAGATCTTGAGAGTTTAGGGCTTGGCTTTGGCTTGTAGCCCCCAGCTTTGTGGGCATGCTAGTGCCAGCCTTCAACATGACCTCATTGATCTGGGCGCGGCCCATGGGTGGCGGTGAAGAGAGGCCAGAGTTAAAAGACTGGCCGAAGCTCCCGGCGATTGGCTGCATCCAATTGTTATTGTTATTATTCGTGTTGGCGTTGTTGTTTGCTACAGGTGTGGGTATGGCATTGTTGCTTGATGGCGGTTGCTCAAGACCCAGGGCGCCAGTCATTGATTGAGGGCCAAAGCCAGCCATGGCGCGCTCGCCGGCACCTAGAGACATAGGGGTCTTGCTACCCATATTCATTCGGGCGCTAGGGGAGAGCTTGGCTATGTGGGCATTTTGCATGGCAGAGACTGCGTCTTCGGGCTGCATGTTGTGCATATTGGTCTGAAAAGCCCGGCGGTTTAGTGAGTGTGTAAAGGGACTTTGCATAGCTTCGGCATCGGGGGTATTTGAGAAGCCTTGCACCTGTTGGTCTATGTTGGCAAACATGGTTTGCGGGTGGCTAAAGGCCATGTTCATGTTGGCTAATTCATTTGTGGTTGTGGGGATGCCAGAGTTATCTTGCAGGCCGTCGAGCAGTTCATCGTCGCCGAAAAGAGCGGTGCCCGAAAAAGCATCGTTTTGGTTAGAATAGTAGGACGAGCCAAAGGTGTTGGATATTAAATCAGAGGGATCGATGTTTCCCGCGTTAGGGGAAAAGGTGTATTGTTGTGCCATAGCTGTAGGCTATAGGCAAGATGTTGAAACGGGGAGAGGTTGATATCGTTTATTGTTTGGGGGAAGGTTAGTGTCGGAAAGCAGATGTGATAGCGATGACTGGAGTCGCTGGTAGCTGAGCCTGTTTGGATTGAGAGAGAAGGCGTAGGGCTGTGTGGTAATTCAATAGAAGGACGAAAAGGAGAGGCTTGTATTGTTGTATTGATGGAATGATGCGGGTGGTCGGCAGTGGAGATTGCGGCGTTTTAATGCGGTTCGGCGTGGGGCAAATATTTGTCAGAACAAAAAAGAGTCACTTGCGACAACGTGGGAGATAAGGTTGGGGAAGGATAGCACTAGAAGAGAGGGAGGATGCAGTATGTCAGTCAATATTGATGGCTGTGTTGCCAAGAGGGGGTAAGAGAATAAAGCGAGGAGGGAAGAAACAGTGAATGCAAAAGACAAAGAGACAAAGAGGGCGGAAACAGAATACGATGGAGGGGAATCGTAAGGATGGGTGGGTGGGTAGGCATGCAGTAGAAGGAAAATGACGAACAGTCATAAATAAAGGAAAGATTTGAGAAATCCGAGTCCGTAGGAAGGCCAAGCCGCCCTGTTTTGCCTAGTGTAAGGAGGGGGGGCTCAAATAAAAAAGGGAGGGAGAGGCGACTTGACACACAACTTGGCGTTAAGCTTGAGGGCTTGGGCTTTGTCTTTTCTTTTCCTCCCTTTAGCTTTCTTTCCACTCACGAGAACCAAAAGAAAGGGAAATCCGCCCTCTAGCCTATCTGTCTCCCAACTTTCCAGACGGGGTTAGGATAGGAGACAGAAATAGGAGAGAACGAGGGCCAAAGAGTAGCAAATAAAAGAGGCCACAGCGAGTAAAGTGAAAATATAGTGCGAAGACAAGGAGGAGCAAAAAAGGAAACATGGTGTATGCGTTGTTCGCTAAGACCAACACGCTAAAGAACTTACAGTGAGGCTAGGGCAAGATAAAAGTTTATAGTATAACCAAGAGATAGGGCGAGTATTGGCGTTCTCGTAGGAAATGTGTAGCAGGATATGGCTCAGACAGAGAAAGAGAAAAAAAATTGAAAAATTAAGATGGGCGAACCGGCCGGAAGCAGAAAAATCAATTCGTAGATACAGGGAACAAGGCAGTCTCCAGGTGATGGTCGTGTGTGTGGAGGAAAGGTCGCTCACGATCAGGCAAAAGGCGGTGACGACAAGGGAATAAGTGGCAGAAATCGGAACAGTGAAGAAAGGAGAAACAAGAGGGAGAAATAATAATAATAATGATAATAAATTAGAAAGAAAAGAGGGAATTGAAGAGAAGACAAAGTCGGAGGAACACAGGTAAGCGTTTGTGATGGCTGTGGCGGAAGTGCGGCTGGATACTTATAACTACGCCGCCCTAGAGGAGGAGATCAGATCGATGACAGCGGAAACGCTGGAATAAAAGAAAAGTTAGCAGCGATTCGAAGCATGAAGAATAAAGAAACCAGAAACGAGCATCTCGTAGATAGTGTAGACGGTGTGTGGGTATAAGATGTGCATATTGGAGAGCTAGGCCAAAGGAATACGGACAGACATGCACTGCAAAGGTATCCGAATCCGCTTTGTCCCGTTTGAACAGGACGGCATCAGCTGAAAGCAAAGGAGAGAGAGGCTTCAGGCCATTTAGTCCAGCTATCAGCTAGTAGAGATAAACCCTCTGTACTCTCCCTCGCCCCGCCGATACTAGTTGTCGTTGTCGCCTTTTTTTTCATTCTGGCGAATCCAGCCAACTAATAACTAACCAAGCCAACAACACTTCAGTTGCTGTGACGTACATGCGGGCAAGACAGGGATCAGTCACTATGACGCAGGATGGCAGAGGAGGGGGATGGGGGAACAGATGGAGGGGTTTGTTGTGCCGCCGCCTCAGTCATGGCTGCGTCTCTATTCCCACGTCCCTTGAAGCCTGCAAGGCCCGTCTAGATGTTTAAGGCAAAGCAAGGAGATGCGAGACAGACGAAAATCAACCAAGTCCAAGCAGAATTGTCTATTTACCTGTCGACTTGTTGTGGTAGCACTGGCTACTACATGTGCATGTATGTCCCTGTTCTGTCGATGACGCAAGACTGGCAATCAGCGTCGCAGAACGAGAGAAAAGAGAATAACAGCCGGCAGCAACAACGCCAGCTTGGAATGAAAAAGGAAGCGGAAAAAGGAACGAGCACAGCTGTGGTAATGTAGTAACGGGTAGGGTACTACTGCAGTTGTGTAGCCACTCACTCACCGTGTGTGTTGTGTGCAGCCGACCAGCTTGGACGTGGGAAGGGAGATAGATGCAGAAGAAGAGGAGGGGGGTTTGGCAATTGCAAACAGCCTGGAATGGTGGAAGAAAGATACAGAGCCAGGACAGAATATGGCCTGCGACCAATGGGCGATCGGGGCTGTTGATCGAGAGCTTCGTGACAAATGATGGCAAGCGGAAAGGATTTCCTCGATTCTTTTCTTGCCTCAATAAAGACGAGGTCGATGGGCGAGTAGACAATAAATAATGGTGGATTCGTGGAAATATTGGTTTTCCTGGTTTGGCGGGTGTGCGAGAAGAAAGGGAGGAAAAAGCTTCGTGTCCTAATGTTTTCGTGAAAGACATAAAAATTCTGCACGTCGCTGCCGTCGTCCAAGGTTGCTCGTGGGGCCTGTTAGCTTCTGCTGATGCTCGTGATAAAATACGGGGGAGACAAGAAAGAGGGGGGAGGAAAGAACCAAGGCGGGGCGGGAATGCGAAGGCCTTTTCTCCTCTTGCCTGAAAAGCTCTTTCCTAGTTCGCTGCTCTACGGCGTATTTATTTATGATGTATTTCTTTGTACGTGAAACCTCAGAATAACAGTGCAGAGACCAGTCCACAAACAAGCTAATCACAAAGTAGAAAGCTGTTGCTGCCCCAGTCCCAGGCAGGCTGTAGAACTCTGACATCCCCAGTGCCTTCTAGCACTGATCAGGAAACCCCATAGAACAATAGGTCTCATAGGATTTCTAAGCCTCCTTCCTGCCTTCAAGGACCACCCCCAGGCTTCCTACTGCTAGAGAGGGGAAACACAAAGAGGCTTGCTTTCTTGCTCTCGATATTCATCCTTGTTCCGTAAGCACGCACAAGCCCAACAACCAAGTTTTGTTTCCGTCTCTGTCTGCTTGCCTGGCTTCCACTTGGACTTGCATTGCGCGCTAAGCCAGTATGCTCCCCGTATAAGCCTAAGCCTCCATCAATTTTGCAGCTTTGCGAAGGCATATCTCCTTGTTATTACCATCACACATACTCATCTCTTCTTCTATTCATACATGGCGCATGCTAGAAATACCTCGCTTCCAGCCCCTCTCTCCCTCTCTCTTTTCATCGACTCCCGGCCCTAGCAGTCTTCGCCACCCGGGGCCTTCGGATCTCCAAGAGCTTTGGAAGCCTATTTGCCCAAGCATCTAGACTAAACTCTACTAGACCCCCAACAAATATTCACTTCAAGGTCTCCTGTCCCTCCCAGGAAGGCCGTGCGTGCGTTCACCCAGTAGTGTTCAACCCTAGACTTGCTGCATTCTGAATCGCGCCAGAGGTCAGTACACTAGACTTGGTACAATGACGCTATAGGGTCTCTTTGTCCTTTTTGTCTAAATACATGAGCACATGCATTCGCATGTGCCACAATCAGCTATTGCAAATAAGTGCATTGTTGATTGTTGGTGCCTTGCATACCATGACCATAACCTGTTCTTTTCCATCACATGAAGAAAGCTTGCAGGCAGCTAGGCTCCCTCACGCCTTTTTTTTACATGTGACAACCCCATCAATCAACGCCTAACCCTACTACACTTCCCGCGTAGTGTTCCAACCCTTACGTAAGCCTATTCAACAAAGAGATTCTGAACCTTGGTTTGCTATTTCAATGCAATCGTGCACAGTCATCCAATTGATGTTAATTGGGAAGATTAACAACAATCACCACACAAGAACAACCTCTTGTCTATTATCGCTCACCAAAGCCTGAACTGCTGCACTTTTGCATTTTATTTGAACTGTCGCCGCCTCCACTTCTCTTTCTCAGATTCACCGGCAACTGGTGGCCTTGCTGCCTATCTCTCTTCGTTGGGCTAACTCTCCAACGCCAACATCGCCCATGACCAGCTGGCTAACTAATCAATAACTGTGTGCATATTGACCGGTTGGGGAATCATCACTTAAATCGACCTTTAACTCGCAACCACCCACCCTCTATAGTAATTGCTGCTTTGCCGGCTTACTGCAGCTCCAAAACAAGACATACGACACGATCAATCTTGATACCATATCAAACTGCTGCACACCTGATTTTCGGACGCCCATTGCGACTACCAAAGAATCTACATCGCCTCTATTCTCATAGCCTCTTCAACACGACTATACTCCCGCCCCCCACCCTGAGCCCAGCACCAACCCGACACTCGTCCCCAACCATTGTATAAACTGCAACCAATGGCGTCGGCCTCGTTTCGTGACTCCATGAACTCTCTGGGCTGGTCTCGGCGCGAGCCCGCGCCCATTGTGACCGCTGCCCCAGCCCAGAGTGGCTTCATGTCTTCGCTCCAGTCTATCAACCCCTTTGGAAACTCGGGGTATATTCAGCTGCCATCAGATCAAGGCCTCCCACCACCGGTCCAGAGCTCGCGTCAAGAAGAGGGCTTCCTTAACCGTAAGTTTTGCATTCTCAAGTAGCCACGAACTCCACTGCTTCTACAGTGTCTGTATTCGCCACCGCCATACGCGCTGCTAACTGCCTGGTGCGTTTCAATGATGTAGTTAGCACATGGGACCGCACACTCATCTTTGCTGTCTGTAATATTGCTGCACTAGTCTGCTTCTCTCTCAGTTTCCTTGTTATTACGTTGCGGCCTCGCAAGTTCGTAATCCTGTATGTATCTTCCTTTTGACACCGACTGCTAGGTTCATGGCGCTTGAATGTTCATCTAACCCACCTATTTAGCTGGACCTTTGGCTCTATTCTTTTCATGGCCTCATTTGCCGCCATGATGGGGCCAATGGCATACCTACGCCACTTGATGTCAGGCCCACGTTTGCCCTTTACAGCGGCGTACTTTGGATCTATATCTCTGACATTGTACTTCTCCATGGGGGTATGTTTATTTAACCGAGAGAATCCCTATGCTTTCTTGCCTTTGCACATATTGACTCAACTTTTCTTTGCAGCTTCACAGCACAATCCTTACACTTTTCTCCGCCTTCATCCAAATTGGCGCTCTGTTATGGTACCTCATCAGTTACTTCCCTATGGGTAGTGCAGGTCTACGGATGGTTTCTACTTTTGGCGCTCGTCAAGCAACTTCTTGGATGTCGGGATAAGCTTTAGTAACGCCATTCTACCCCATCAGAAGTGTTATATTAAAGCTCGGAGGGCGCGCTCAGCACATAGCCTTGTTGTCCGAATACACTTGCTTGATTTATACAGCGAAATATAGATTTATCATCTGTGTATTGTTTGGGTTCGGGCATAACGAACTATGCGTCTATCGCTTCGGGACTGATCCGAGACTTCGATACATGGTTAGCTAGGTATTTCATGTATGCATGGAATGGAAATCGTGGGAAGGCTTGGTTCATTCTTGATGAAGCCTGGGATGGCATAGGCTATGGCAAAAAGGGCGAACCCGCCTTATGCATTCTCGCTCTTATAGTGGCTACGGAACTATCCGAAAATAATTCGTAACATTTCATTTCAAAGCCCAACAGCAATGAACAAGCTTGTGGAATTGCAGCGGCATAGGCTGCGCCGCCTTCATGTTTGGCTTTGAATGACCCAACAGCACCTATCGCCCCTTTGATATTTTGGAAGTTTCAAGCTCAACAATGTGTTGATCCGCTTTAACAAGCAAGGCACAGGAAATGGACCGAACTCGTAGAGCCCTTTGATTTGATACATATTATGCTGGTTGGCAATCAGCTTGAGCTAAAAGTACCAAGGAGAATTTGGCTATTAAATAAAGAACTGGTTTGGGGGCTATTTGGACGCATATCCCGTCTGGTCTTTCCACGAGAAACTTGCTTCTTGGCCAAGCCAACCGGCGTAATCTTAGCACTAATAAGGAGAAAGATAATTGAACTTGAGCTTGGGCTTGAATGTATGTATTGATTACGAGAGCTACTGGAATTAAAACGTTGTTTGGTCTTGCTGATTCCCGTAGACGTTAAATACATTCAAGTTCAAGTTCAGCTGAAATCAAACAGAGCAGAGAGAGGGACTTCTGAAAAGAAAACCGGACCAACAAAGATGGACCAAAATCCCTAGCCAAGCTTTACCTTACAATACAGACCAGGCTAAAGCTCCCATTCCCAAGCCCTTCACATGCACTGGCTTGTTCTAGGCTTTCGATTTCTCTCCCTTTCGTCCAACCCGAAAAATGTAGTCACGTTAACTTTAGAAAGGCACAAAGGGCTAAAATTATGTGCCCAATAACAATATGCCCCTGTAAACGCAGTGAGCGCTAATAGGGTTTACTCCTTTCCTCTTTTCATCTTTTCAAGCCCTGGTGTCTGCTCCGAATATTAGCCGATTACAAGCGTTAGCTAAAAGTGGAGAGCGGGCAGACTTCATCAATCAGAATTGCAGAAATGGGGTATTCTGACTCATGATAGGAAAAAAGCCCCCAGAATCGTTGATTTGGAATAACAATTTGTACGTTGGGTCTTTTTATTTGGAGTCTCAAGGGAGCGGGTCATGGCAAAAAGAACCAAGCAAATCTGGCTCATAACGTGTGTGAGAAGGCTACTGAGGAAACGGGGAAATCTATGATTATACCTTCCTAAGCCTCCGTTTACAGTTATGTGCGTCGTACTGTTAGGCTTTTGAAGTCCTTTAGATCTGCCGCCCTTCTTATCCCAAAAAGAGGACTGTCTAGCCACAGGTACTGGTACTGTCGTAGCTTTTTTAATTTAATTTTTCATGTTTTGTGCACACAAGAACAAAGATAATACCGGCCAGGGCTTATATCGCAACTTGCCCTGAAGTACTTGCCTTTTGTTGATCTGCCCCATCATATTTCGTATGCAGAATCTCTGAGAGAAGGTGTAAAATACGCATATTCAACGAGGGCTTGTGGATTCATCATTTTCCAGTGTTCCAGTGACAATACTAGTCTAACGGGCTACATCCGGAGTACATATACTTGGTCTTGCACATGGTGGGCAGAGCATGTACTTTCTAGGGCCCACTCCATCCTAGTCAAGTACATCTTTTTGTCTTGCATGAGAACACCAACCAACATTAGTCCTTAAGATGATGCACCTCAACCGGCAACTGCCTTGGCGTCAAGCTCTGGATATTTGTGTGCCTTGTTTCTATATATGAGCTTTCTTCTTTTTCCTGGTGCCTTGCATCAATGTTTAAAAATGCGTTTCCTGTGGCTTAAATTTATACTGTAAACCCGTAACTTTCTCTCAGCTTTGCCTTCAACCCTCAACTCTACCAATATCTCTGTTCTCAACAAGCCTTCAGCGACACCCTTTTTGCTCTCCTTTTTCTAATTTCCTCTTCTTTGCAGCACTCCCTCAATTTTTGCTGTTCTTGATACTTGTACTTTGTGTTGGCGTTGTTATCATCTTCTTCGCTGTCTGGTGGAATATCCTTCAATCTTGCGGTACACTCACTTACGACGACGTCCAACGACCGAACGCATCCACAAAAACATCATAGCATTGTGCCAGTTATCTGCTTATTGCGCACATCACCGCTCACTCTTTGCGTGTCTCTAATTATTCTGGCCTTATTTATCTTTTGTTTTGTGTCGTAACCATCGCGTCTTTGCTCTTCCTCTTTTGGCTGTCGGATAGCTATACTCATAACTTCTCTGACTGCTAAACTACAATCGACCAACCCTTGCCTTACTGTAAGCTTACACAATACCGATGATATACATGTTGTTGCAAGGCTCATTTACGTTGCCTTTGCATCTCCAAAATCTACTTTTCCGTTTCATGCTATCTCTTCAGCCCTGGCTTGGCTCGATTTCTCTCACCCTTGGTCGTAACTCCCAAGTTACCGGGCCTCGTGATCGCAGCCCTGCCATATTCACAAGCCCATGATTTTCTTTTCCCCTTACCGCACCTCCCTTCCCCCGATTTGCTTTATCTATTAGTGCCCTGTTCTCCCTATTCGTATTTCCCTGTTGTTTGCTACCAAGGGAGCTTGATACAAAACGCCCTGGCTGGACCAATTCACGGTTTTAGCACCCTCTAAAAGCGAGGAAGCTGAGCCCAGGTTGACGGAAAATTACAGTTATTTTACTGGTCTCCTTGCCAACTCGATATTACGGTTCAGAATTTCACCGCCTAGGCCAAGCGTTGCTCGTTGCCATGCACTGACTTAGTCCCTGAGCTCTTCATCATCATAACAAAAATAGGCCAAAGTTGGTCTTGACCCTACCTACCTACCTATCCATTTACAAAAAATACACGTCCATCGTGACGTATATATCATACCTATCTAAGCTGGGAGTCCCCCATTTTTCCCATCCTCCCTTTCGTTCTGCCTTTTTTTTTGTGTGTGATTGTTCCATCTTCAATTTTTAGTGGCTACCCACCGCAAGCCTCTGAATGCGCCCACACCCACTTCTACTAACTAGTTTCAATTTTTCAAATTTTCTTTTTCCTATGGGCTCCGTCCACCAGTTTTTTTTCTTCTCCTCTTATCCCGCAGGCAGATCTCCTCCCACAGAAACCACCATTTTTTTTTTACTTTCCCTCCGCATTGCCCAAAACATTACCCATTGCTCAGCTAAAAACAACGACTGACCCCTCGTTTTCTTTGATCAGGCCAGTTTATTTGTGTTTAGTGTGCACCTTTCTTTGTTTGAGGACGGCCGTTTTCCTAGGTATTATTTCGTCTCTCTTCTCTGCGTTTCTTGCTTTCGAAAATTTCTTCCCGAAAAATCGACTAAAAAAACCCACAACTTCGCAATAAAGAGAGAGTCTTGATTTACTCCAGCCTCTTCTGACGTCTTCGGTTTCGTTGCCCACTGCTGCCATTTTCTTTTTTTCTTCTCGTCCTCTATCCTCTTGCTGTTACCAGTAAACGGTCGACTAGATTTGTTTGCTATCTTTGCCGAAACCTCCTGCTTCTCTCAGCAGCACCGTCTGGATCGGATCATCGTCCCGTCGGCCTCTACGAGTGCGGGGAGGGTTTAAACTCGACTACCTTCTCCGGACGACTGTCTCTTCGAAGAACAGTCTACCATCGGAACTCGGTCGCCGAAAAGAGTCTATAACTCGATATCTTGGGTTTGACTGCTGCCTTTTCCTTTGCCATCTTATTCTGGGACTACAAAGCTCTACAAGCCTAGCGTGTCATACAGTCTCGAAACCCCTCCAATATCAGGCTTCTTTTTTCTTGAAGTTCATCTCTTACTTTTTCTTAAAATGTCCACTCCTACTCCCTTTTCCTATGCCCAAGCAGCTAAGGGCTCTGCCCCGGCTGCCAGTGTCCCGACAGCCAATGGAACTGCCTCCCCTGCTGAGGGCAAAACCAACGAGCCGATAGCCGATTCTAACGATATCAACACCAAGGTCGGCATCGAGGCTACCATCGAGTCTATCAACTCCAATACTGCAGCTAGTGTCTCTGGCTCAACTAGTAGCTCAGCCAACGATGCTACCACTTGCTCCACGGCGTCGATTCGTGATGAAGATGAACAGACTACGGATGCTCCCACTCGCCGGAGTGAAGCTGGTCCTCGCGCCGGATCTGCATCTCGTCGTCAGGAACCTAAGAAGGCCCGTCAAGACAAAAAGAATAAGGAGTCTAGTGTTGACGTTGCTTTTGTTGCCGAGCCTAAGCCCGAGGCTTCAAAGGCCGAACTGTACGAGGCTCCTGTTCCTCCTGTTAACATTTGGCAACAAAGATTGAAAGCTTCTACTGTTAGGCCCACACCCGCTACTGAGCAACAGAGGCCAACCGAGCAGGGTTTTAAATCCAAGGCTACAAATGGCGCTGCTCCTACTACCAAGACTATCGAGAGTGCCGAATCTGAGACAGGCTCTCGTAAGTCTCGTGGAGGCCGTTCTTTTGAGAGAGAGTTGGCTAGTAAGGATGTTGAACAAATTATTTCTGATCCTGTTAACTGGCCGACTCCGGAGACTTCCATGAAGGAAAAGGCTAGTAGCACCAAGACTACCGAAAAGCCTACGGAAACCGCCGAGAAAGAATCGCAAGAGGACACCACTACTGCCTCTGGAAAGGCTAAGCAGCTTGGAAAGAAGGTTTGGGAGAAGGTTGAATTTACTCCCACTGCGAGATTTGAGACACAGATGCCCAGCACTCGTGGTGCCCGCGCCCCTCGAGGTGGTGCCCGCGGTGGCCGTGAGGGCTCTTCTCGTGGACATGCCAACCCTTCTAAGGATGGCGAAAAGTCGTCCTCTGGCACTCCTCATGGGGCTAAGTCTGGCGACAATAAGGAGCGGACACGTGATGCCAATGCCCCTCGCAACAACTCCCTGCCCCCCAAGAAGTTTAGTGATGCTGCCCCCAAGGAACAGCGAAAGAATGCTAGTGGCTCTGCTGCTTCTCAGGCTGGTTCTGCCCAGTCTCCTGTCAGGGATACCTCCGTTGTCCCCGCCACTGTAAGTAATAACATAGACGGCATTCTGGCCTTCTACATTTAAACTGTGTCTAACTGTATGAAATTTCAGGAGTCTTCTTTCACTCCCCGTGAGCGTAATGAGACCCGGGGCGAGAGAACTCGGGGCGGAAACCGCGGGCGTGGTGGCTACCACGGATCTAACGGCCCCGCCCCCATCAACACCCAGCAACCTTACACCAACGGATTTGTCTCTAACAGCACTTCTCGTCAGAGCATTGTGAGCCCCTCGCGCCAGTCATCATACACTGGGAACAGCTATAACACTCAGTCTCGCAGCCATGGCCGTGGTGGTCGCAACCACTCTATTTCCATGCGCAACGGTCCTCGTATGTCGGGCCAAAACAGCAACTACAATCATGACTATAACATGCAAGGCATGGCTCCTGCTTACCCTGTCATGAACTATTATGACCCCAACCAGGCCTACTGGACTCTAAGTTCGCTTTCCCAACAAATTAGCTACTACTTCTCGGTTAACAACCTGTGCAAAGATGTATTTCTGAGAAAGCATATGGATTCCCAAGGCTTTGTTCCGATCCAAGTGATTTCGAACTTCAAGAGAATCACGGATATTACTGTCACCATGGAGGCTGATCCTCTTGAGCTTTTCCGTGAGGCCTGTGCCCAACTGGCTGTGCCTGGTCCTGATGGCACTGCTTTGATCGAGTTTGTGGTTGGCGATGATAATGTGGAGCGTCTACGCTGCAGTTCGGGCTGGGACAAGTGGGTTTTGGATGTGTCTGAGCGTGCCGAGCCCTACCGCAATAACGGACCCGCTTCCTTCACCCCCCACCCCCGAATTGGCATGAATGCGTACATGAACCAATTTGTTCCCATGTACCCGATGATGTCTCCCACTGTCCCTAATGGCACTTCGCAGTTCCAGGGCTATCCCCAGCAGCACTCATACCGTAACAGTACCCCGGTGTACAACAGCGGCTACAACTATCCTAACGCGGGTAACAACGTTTACGCACCCAGTTTTAATACCAGCCAACTTTCTGCTGCTGTCCCCGAGTTTTCTCCTCTGGCTGCATCTTTCCCTCCTACCGAGCAGGCCGCTGATGCTACCGATGAGCCTACTGACACTGAGGCTAATGCCTCGGCCTCTGAGTAGGGTAGCGGAGACTTGTGTCATATTCCGAGGAGTAGGCTTCAAAAAGGAGATGTATGAAGCTCATATTTGATTCATCCACAAATACTGAATCTAATGGGCCTATGCTTGCCGTAGGTTGGGGTTTCACGTCTTTCAACACCACCCTACGTGGATATCCAAACATGGGCCTTGCAGCATCTTACTCGCAGGGTTTGGCTATTACATATACAGATGACTGGGCAATATAGGCCGGTCACTTTTTCGCCCTTGGCTACTGACTACTGCCTTTACATGCTATTCAAAGCCTCGTCCTCTGACAAACTTTTTGCTGGCTATCGTGGTCTTTAGTTTGTGGTGTTTCTTTTACCACGTCATATCTTAGCCCCCTCATCCCTTTTTACTAAAAATCCCACGTGTACAACAACAGTCTCATCATCACGACCTCCCATTCATCACGACCGCATCTTGACGGCAAGAAGTTGCCTTATGGACTTTTCTTTTTCTTTTATTCCTCCTTCATGCTTGTCGTTTTCCTTTATTTTCCGCGCGCGTACGATTTTTTTCTACTTCTGATACATCTTCTTTTTGCTCCTTTCTCGTTCTGTCAATCAGTTCTTTCCGCCTGGCGGTCCCCTTTTTTCTTTTTATTTCGGTGTTGCATACAAATATGGTCAACGCTTTCTAAATAGCCAACAAAAGTTAGGATGACACGTGAAGCGATCACCAACAACTTCGGCACGATGGCTAAGCTATTAATATTAAGCTTCCCACGCCTCGTTGCCTGGCTTGATTGAGGATGAAGAAAGACTTGGAGCGATTGGCAGTGTTTATATCCAACAACAAAGAATGGCGCAGCAGTAAGGGCGGTTTCCCGGTGTCTACTGGTGTTTTCTATATGGCCTTTGTTGGCGAGGCGTTGAGGAGTTTGATTTGGCTCAGATCCACGAGGCTCGGCTGGCCTTACCCCTCCCAAATCAAATCTCTTGGCACATTGGACGCCAGCCAAAGACAGACCTGAGCTACGGCAGTCTTTGAGCGTTTTTACTCTTCGCCATGCCTCTTACATATAGGTATATGGTTACGACATGTGATTAATCCGGATTAACATTTGTTGTCTTTTTCTTTTCTTTTATTTTTCCCCCGAGACTTTTCTTCTTTGTGGAAGCACTTAACTCATGCAATGATGCCCCGGTTGTTGTCCATTGGTCCCTTTGGCGTTTATGTTTTGCTGCGTGTGTGGCCTCTGCATTACTGGGCATGTCCTGGGCCATTTCTTTTCTTCTTTTTCTTTTCTTTGCTTCTTCTCTATTCTTGCCATTTGTTCTACTTGTTTGTTTTCTGCGCTTGCTTGATTCTTTTTCTTCTCTTTGTCCTGATTGCCCGTTTCTTTCTACTTTTCGGAACAACACAATTTCAACATACACATATGCTGTCTTATTCCTCGCTGTTTATTACCCTTATCGCCTCCCTCTTTGTTTTATTTCTCCACTCTCCATGCTCGTCTCTCTCTTCGCCTCTTCTCAACATTTGCATTTTGTTTTCTGCATTTCCTTCGATGCGCAAATGGAAGTCCTCGGTTGACTCCCTTGGATCGCTAGACAAAAAATCAGTCAGTCAAAAAAGTTATATTTTTTTTTTCATTTGAAACATTTCTCTTTTACTTCACATGACCAAAGATCAAGCAGAAAAGACAAAAAAACACCGGTTTTCTGTCCTTACTTTTTCTCCCCGTCCTGATCGTGTTTATATTCGGTTTTGGCATGGACAAGTAATCTGGGGGCGATGTACCACAGCTTATTTTCTTGTTTACATCCGCTTGGTAGATGTGGTTATTGTTAATCCTTGGGTCTGTCTGTCTAGAACGGTCAGCTAACTCTGAAGTGCACTGGTACCGAGCCTGTCTGTGTGATGTTATCTTGTTAGAACTGCTGATACAAAGAAGGCTTAATTAACAGCCCTCTTGCTCCTTTTCAGCAATGCATGGTATTGCATGCATTGTCGCTGCCAAGCATCCTTTTTCTCTATTTATTGTTTAGATTGTTCGCCATATGCTGGAGGTTGTTCGTCTATTATCATTCTTGGGCGTTGGATGTTTAGTTTGTGTTATCTATTTACTATTTTATGGCTCTGGATCGATGGGACAAGGAGCTGGCGATAAGGCCCTTTTGTATAAACAGAGTCATGGGATCAGCTGCTGATGCTGAAATATCTCGTTAAGCTGGTTTTTGGAATGAGCAAACAAGCTCGTTAATTCTTGCTTGCTGGTTTATAAAAATTGTGGCCAATAAGTTGTGACGAGGCGGTGTTCAGCTTGTGTGACTCCAGATGGGTGGGTTTTCGGCATGCATAGGGGTAAGTTTCTAGCCTAATGCTTGGATGTCATGCATGGCGTGAATGATAAGAGAGGCATAGAATAACAAGAAATATGGTGTTGGGAATTCAATGATGCAGCGGAAAATGAAGGCAAGGCTCCATCATTACTAGTACCAGCTTGGTAATATCAGGCTGATGATCATCATACACCAGTCGGACTTATGGAAGCAGAGCGGCCAATGAAAAGAAGAAAAAAGAAGGCTAAAGTGAATAATACGGAGAAGATGCACTCGGTGTCATGTATATCCAAACCAGTGTCTTCTGTGCATTTCTCATATTATGTGCAAGAAATATTTGCATACTACTTTGTGCTCGGTCATATGTCAGTCAGGGAGATCCAATGACGTCATGAATGATCAAGGCTGTGCTCTGAGGCTTATTGGTTCTTTTTGGGAGGATTGCATATGCGGAGCAGAAGTAGATGGGAGACATGTGGTAAATAAAAATGGAGAGGACCAAGAGAGAGGAAGACCATCATCCCCCCTGCCTGCAGTAACAGCATCTTGGCTGAGCCTGTTTCAAGCTCTGGTCCTTGTCTGCCTTCGAGTCAATGTCAAGGTAGTACTGGAGAATGCCTAGACTAGCCTGCTAAGACTCAGATGTCACTTTTTGCATATTCAACTTGCAGTATCTAACATGGGGGAATACTGTGTAAGGATATAGCAGGCAGCCGAGTCGATCTATTCGCCCTGGAGCACTGGTTAGGAAGGGGGTTATTAGGATGAGGAAAGGGTAAAAGCAGGCTTGCTCCGTTGCTTCTTCTCTCATTGGCGGCTGGAAAGAGGGGTTTGTTTCTCATGGGATGGTCAGATCAAACAGCAAGTCATGCATAAATAGGCTGGTGTAAGCCCTCGTTAACCAAGCATGTAGAAGTCCTTGCTATAACTATGTTTTCTCGTGAACCTTTGTCTACCCTACCAACTTCTGCAAGCCAAATATTTTATTTGCCAGTAGTTTTAATCTTTACCAACGGCCTTTCCCTGTGAACAAGTTTTCCTACAGCTATCCCCTACACAATGGCATACGACTATGAGACACGATCGCATCGCAAAAGCGATCGTTACACTAGACGCCATGCCTCTGACGCCAGTCCTAACTATGATGGCTTTGCTGTTTCGTTACGGCACCCACACGAGCCCAAACCCCGCCACGTCAGCTCTTCACACGCTCTGGTCGTCCGCCGTCCCAGCCATAGCTACGTGACCGATAGCATATCGACACGCGGCATGCATCGTCGCTCTAGCGATCACTCACAAGACAACTACCATAACGAGCACCGCTACGATGAGTACCACTTCAGCCATGGCCCCACTTCCGCCTCCAGCTCGGTGCATCGCCGGAAGAGTAGCGACCACACAGACATGCTTGTGGCTGTTGTGCTAGGAGCTGGGATAGCCGCAGGCGGCAAGGAGATCTACGACCGCCATGAGGCTGAGGAGAATGGCGACCGGCCACAGCGCAACTTGTTAGCTAGTGCTGCACTGGCAGCCGCTGGTGGCTTGGTGGCATACCAGGGTGTTGACATGTATAAGCGGAAGAAGGAAGAAGAAGAAGAGAGAAGCCAGCATGGGCAAGCCTCGGAATTTCACGATACTAAGCGCGTTTCAAGGAGAGATTCCGTTAGCTTGTTTGGAAACACACTGGATGCCAGCGGGCTTGTAGCCGCCGCAAAAAAGCTCGCCAACAACAGCACTGGAGATTGGGACGCGAACCAAGACCGACACGAGCATAGCTACCACAACCCTGAGCAGGCCAGCAACACCAAGCAGAATGACAGCATGCGTATACAGAAAGCCGCCGTCGCCTCGTTGCTTGCTGGTGCCACCGAAGCCTTCCGCGTTGCTAGCTCGCCAGGCGAATGGCAGGGCGAAAAGGGCAAGCGTGTAGCGATGGCGGCTCTTGGTGCAGGTGCCATCGATAGTGTGCGTGACCCCGAAAAGCAAAAGCATCGGAAACTGTCGATTGCCGAGAGCGTGATTGGTGGCTTAGTCACGAACCGGATGATTAACGGGTCAAAGAGCCAGCTGACTGAGGAGCATGAGACGAAAGATGAAAGAAAGCGTTCGTCGGGCCGCGACAGAAAACGCAGCCCGTCACGCAGACGTAGGCGTGATGAGGAGAAGGTGGATGGTAACAGGGGCAGGACTACGGCGGCGTTGACAACCACGGCTACTAGCTCCAGAAAGCTACTATCTAATAGTAGAGCCGAGAGCAGGAGCGAAAAGAAGAGAAACAAGAATAAGCCCCAAGAAGACTACGAGGATGGCATGGCCTACGGCGAAGATAGCTCCTGTCGCCAGAGCTATTCTAGGAGTCGCAGCCGTAGCCGCAGTAAAAGCCGCGGCCGCCATCATGGCCGCCACAGCTTCAGGCGCAGCGAGAGCGCCAGTCGTCATGCCCTAACTAAGCTAGGCATCACCACATCGCCGGACTCCAGTCGCGATCGCCACGAACAACATCACATCGGATTTTCGGAATACAGAAATAGTAGCCGTCACGGCGCTAGACGTCGTAGCTCTGCGGACTATCATAGAGACGACCACGTATACACCAAAACTCCACCTCCAAGTTCTATTCCAGCAGAGGCGCCGGCCCGCGATGATGGGTATTATTCAGATGCAGTGTACGACGAGGATTATAGGCGATATCATCACGACCAATCTCCGACGAGATTCCGAAGCGAGTGATGTTAAATGAAGAGAAACATTGAAACGAGCGAGTCGGTAGTTAGTTCCTGTATAATGTTAAGGCTATTTGATTGTTTCCCATCAAACTTGGGTTCAAATTAGGGTTGCTTAGCTTGCATATCATTAAATCTATCAACACGACCACGTGCATATTTTGATGATGGTGTTTCTTTCTCTTGCCAGGTTTGCACTCTCTATAGCCCCTCTCCAGCCTGTTTCCATTTCTGGGCCATGGCCATGATGCCTGACAGATTCTTGACCTGCTGGTCATCGGCCGGGAACACATAGTCGACATACTCCTCGATAGTACCGTCCTCGGCTGTGCGTCGCTTCTTGACCCGGCGCGGCATTTGCTTCTGTACCTTGTCCTGGTCCTCGTCCGACCCGTGGGTGTGCTCAAAAGACAGCCAGGCGTTGAGCAACGTCACGCAATCCTCCTTTTGCTCGCCGTCACGTAACGTTTTGTATGCACGCTGGAAGATCTTGCGTGCACGTGACTTGGCCTCATCGCTAACCTTCTCATCCGCGTCGTCTTCAGCTCCATCGGCCTCTTCTTCATCATCCTCAGGGATGTTGAGCTCGAATTGGGCGTATGAGACCCATACCTTGACGTGGTCGGTCTTTTCCAGCAAACGCTCGTAGAGATCACGAGCACGCTCGTATTCGCCCTCTTCCTCTTCAAAGTCAATAAAGGCCTTCCACGTCAGCTCGGGCATATCAAGAGAGTCTTGTGAGATGGCCAGGTTGAAAATAGCCCGGCAGCGATTAATATCGTCTAGGCCACGCTCCAACTCGGCAAACTTGATCCACGTCTGGGAGTTGGATGGGTTCCATTCAATGTGCTTTTCGTAGAGTTGGCGACATCGCACAAATTCGAATACTGTATTTGTGTTATTAACTTTGTATTTGCATAAGAAAAAGGGTGGCAGTCAGGGAAAACTCACGCTTCAGCTCCAGCTCAATGTAGCCACGGAAGCTCTTATCTTTTGGACACATACCGATTGCCGTGCCCATAGTTTTACGGGCTGCTGCTAAGTCACCCTGGCGGATCTCGAACTGAGCTTTCAAGAGCCATAGTTTCGAAAAAGTAAACTTCTTATGTGGCACTAGCTGCAAGGCCACCTTGTATACCTCGTGAGCTCGAGGTATGTCTTGTGCAATTTCCTCCTCAAAGAGCGCAAAGAAGATAAAAAGGTAAATATACCGTCGCCAGTAACGCTTCTCCTCTACTGGCGGAATCTGCGCAATGGCTCTCTCGTAGACGTCGCGAGCCCTGTCAATATCCAACGCGCTTTCTTCCAAGCGTGCCAAATCCAGCCATACGTCGTAGTTCGATGGCGTCTCCTTCAGTTGTGATTCGTATAGCGCCCGTCGCTTGGATAGCACTACATTCTCCAGACCGTCCCTGTCGCCAAATTGCTTTTCAAAGGTCGTGTATTCGGCGTGTAGCTCCCGAGACTTGGATCGCGGTAACCTGTCGAGAGCATACTTGTAGATGGCACGAGCGCGCTCATACTCCTTAAGCCGAGCCTCAAAACGGGCATAGGCAATGAACAGCTTTTCGTTAACAAACATCTCACCCAGGGCCTCAACTGCAGCGCCAAAGACCTCCCGTACAAGTTCGCTAGTGCCATTTTCCTCTTCGAACTTGGCCCACTTGATCCAGTTGCGCGGCTCGGGATGCACCGCCGTGAAGCGCTCAAAAATATCACGACATCGGTCAAACTCGCCGTATCGCTTCTCAAACTTGATGTATGCGCTCCACGCTGCTTCTTCCGGCTGCCACTGCATCCAGCGGTCAAAGACTTGTCTCGCACCAGGAATATTGCCCAACATTTCCTCCATGTACACATATTTGTACCAGAGTTTGTCAACGCGGGGCAGCCTTGTGACTGCACGGTCAAGGAGGTTTCGGGCATGGTTGATATTGCGTGTCTTCATCTCAGCCTCGATATAGCGCACAAAGAGCTGTACATCATTGGGATGTACGTCCATGGCACGTTCGAAGATGGACCGCGCTCGCGCATATTCCTTTTGCTCCATCTCCCAGGCCGCATAACGCAGCCAGTTGTTCATGTTCATACGATTGCGCCGTACATAGTCTTCAAATTCGCGGCGTTTGCGACCCTGGAACTCATGGAGCTCTTCCAAATCCTCAAAGCGCTGCGTAGGCGCCTTGAGGTCTACTTCTTGTCTATCCACAGCTTCGCGCAGCAGTTGCTCAGCCGAGATCTGGACGGGCGCGGCGCCCTTATTCTTAACGCGCGGTGGGCCACGAGACTCCATGATGGGCAATGTGTCGAGAGATGTCGAGTTACTCGGTCCAGAGCGGGGCTTGGTTTTGAGTTTGTGATTGCGTTCAAGGCACTTGATAGTCCCAAAGCTGAAGGGGAAAGGGCGGAAGACTCAAGCTGAAAAGATGGAAACGAAACTGCGATCCGAATGCTCGAGTAGCTGTTGGGTGGTAGCAAGAAGAAGCTAAAGGCTATAACACACGAGGTTCACGGTTAGACAAGGCTCCTAAAAGAAAAGAAAAAGTGGACAAGGCTGTAGCTTGCAGATCAAGCTGATAAAAGGTCTGGCCAATAGATAAGCTTTATTTGGTGTTTGCCCCACTATTTCTAGCCTGTCGCGATCGTCTTCGCTGCAACTAATTTAACAAATTCCTCAGCCTTGTCATTCCTTTTCACCACTACAAACAGCCCATAATCATCTTTGAAGCTACACAGTCGCTCGATTTTCTATTTTTCTTTACTCACTCTCAAATTACCGGATCTCCCTCATCACGCGACTTTATCCAATACAGTTTGTCCGGCGCAGTCATGGCTACCCTTGCTGATGAACTTCTACAGGACTTTGAGGACGATCTCGCGTCCGAAGAGGAAGCCCCTAATGATGAGGGCCAGAGCAAGAATGATGGCTCCGAGCCTTGGTCCCTAGGCGGGGGTAGTGGTCTTAAGCCGATTTCTAGAGGCTTGGATGATATGGAGGATGATGAGGACGACGAAGATACAAATATGACAGACGACAATGGCCAGTCCGTACAGCCAGCCGAGGACGAGGAAGAGGCCAAGGTCAAGATTGAAAAGATGCAGTTAGGCGGTGTCACAGACGTCCGCAGTGTTGCGAATCTCATGCAAACACTCCAGCCAGTGCTTGAGGTATGTTTCTAGAATGTTTCCCTTCCCCTTCTTGCTTGAACAGCATTTACATTGAACCACAGACATGAACCAAAACCTGACCATATGGACTCTCGTTTCGCAGAAAATCGAAAAATTCAAGTCTGAACCGCAAACAAACATGACTGGCAACATCGAAGACCACCCCGAGTACCATCTCCTTACTCAGTCCAACGGACTCTCGACACATATCGACGGCGAGATTGTATTAGTGCACAAGTTCATTCGCGACCACTACTCTGTGCGCTTCCCAGAGCTCGAAACGCTAGTGACAAATCCCCTAGAGTATGCCAAGGTTGTCGCCATTCTTGGAAATGGCCCCATGGATGCCGACAGTGTCAAGTCCCTCCAAACTTCTACCGAAAACCCCCTCCAGACAACCCTAAGACAAGTACTAGATGGCCCGACTCTCCTAGTAGTGACCATGGAAGCGACCAAGTCGAAGGGGCAAGAAATGACGCCTGAGCAACTGAACCGCGTTTTGAGCGCCTGTGAGTTGCAGATAACCCTGGACAAAGCCAAGACGACACTCACAGAGTACGTGCAGTCGCGCATGAACATCTTTGCGCCCAATCTCACAGTTCTCCTGGGCTCGCTGACTGCTGCCCAGTTGCTCAATGCTGCAGGCGGCCTGACTGGTCTGTCCAAAACTCCCGCCTGCAATATTGCTGCCTGGGGCTCAAAGAAGCAGGGCGGGCCCGGCATGGCCACTAACGTGGGTGTCCGGCAGCAAGGTTTCCTTTTCCACTCACCAATTATCAAGGGGATCCCTAGCGACCTCAAGCGTCAGGCCATGCGCATTGTCTCTGCTAAGCTTGTTCTCGCCGCGCGTGCCGACCGCATCCATAACAGTCCCAGTGGTTCGCTCGGCGAAAGTCTACGCGAAGCTTGTCTTGAACGCCTAGACAAGCTAACCATTCCACCCCCAAACAAGGGCCAGCGTGCGCTACCTGTGCCTGATGACAAACCCGCGCGGAAACGAGGCGGCCGTCGTGCACGCAAGGCCAAGGAGGCAACAGCCATGACTGATTTGCGCAAGGCACAGAACCGTATGGTTTTTGGCAAGGAGGAGCGCGAGGTTGGCTTTGGCACGGGCGACAGTACTGTTGGCATGGGGATGATTGGTGCCTCCAACGATGGCCGCATCCGCAGTCTACAGGTAGACCAGCGCACACGTGCCAAGCTCAGCCAGAAGCACAAAGGGTGGGGCGGCTTGGCATCGTCAATCAACAGCGGCGCAGCATCCTCACTGCGGCCCGGCTATCTTGGTAGCGTGCAGCTGCCTGGCAACAGCGGCTTGCGCACTTCCGGCGTGGGCACAACAGTTGGAGCAGGCGGTAGCGGGGCCAGTGGACTGCAGTCCAGTTTAGCATTCACTCCAGTGCAAGGTCTCGAGCTTGTAGATCCCAAAATCCGTGAGGCAAACAAACGCAAACGCGAGGCAGACCAGGACAAGTGGTTTAAGAGCGGTACGTTTACGCAGGTTGGCGGAGGTTCTGGGTTCAAAGTGCCGGAACTGCCGGCGAGCAAGAGGATTGATACAGGAGCTGCCAAAATGGGGCCGCCGCCGGCAAAGCGCTAAAGAGGCTGGACTGGGCCAGGTGGGCCAGATGGGGCTGAGATCTGCGGGCCAACCACAGCTCATCGCAGTATCTTAGCTTATTTCTATTGTGTAGTACTTATTTGTCGTTTTTGGTGGCATTTGCAAGGTAATCGGCGTTTAACTGGCAGGACACTCTTGTTGATTTTCTCGGAGGGATAATATCCACGTAAAATTATATCGGTCTTTTTTTTTCTATATCTGCATCATGCATCATGAAAATACGCCTCCAAGACTAACATGATGATGGCATAGCCCCTTTCAGGCATAGTGGCATCACAGACACCCGACCCCACCCCTTTGACGATTTACCCATCATAACGCCATCCGAAAAAGGATTCGTCTCAATGCTTGAACGCGTCACATACACTATGCGCAAGACGATGCCCTGTAATTCCCGGCTTTATGTACTGATTGCAAGACGCTCTGCTATTCAAGACGGGTAGACCAAAGTGTGATTTGGACTAGAGCTTCTTTGTGCAGAAAAGAGACACATCAACATAAGGCACACTTGCCTTGTCGCCCTTTTCTTTCATAGTTACTTTTGCCTGCTCCTACAAGTATCCAGCTTCCATCTGTATACTCTCACATGCTATATTACCATATTCTACATTGCGTAAGCTACTACACTTGTTCTAGTTAACAATACGTTTTACCGTCAACATAAGCTCAGCTATATTCAACTTGAGCTTTGATGCAGGCTTGCAATCTTGGTCTTTTTCAACGCTCTCAGAGCCGTCACTTGCGCCTTTACCTGCTTTCTCGTCGAGTTCCATGCTTGATGCTGCCAACTTTAGTGGCACATATTTGCTGTTACACGGGATGACAATAAGTGGGACTATCTCAACAACCTCGTGCCTCGGCTCTGCGAGGTAATGAGACTCCATTCGCTTGAGCTAAGTTGATCCGAAGCTGTGTAAGAGTTTTTCTATTGAACCGCTCTAGTGTCCCATTCGCATATTTTCTACCTTGAATACAAACTAACGTGGACTATATAGTGATATGCAAGGTTCAAAGCTTAGATAAAAGCATAGTACCAGTTTATGTCCCGACTTCTATAGTGTTTCAAGCTTTCAAGCTCTATCAATACGACCACTAACCCGACTACCCCCGCAACAGCCTCATGTGTCAGTTTTGTGCATGCGGCTGGTCGGTGCCTAAAATCTAGCCCTGTCAGAACATGTAGCTTGAAACCCGGGCTTGATTCAGTTCCAACAACTTTGCTTCGTCATTCTGTGCAGCTTGGATTACTTGGCGGCTCGCTTCCACGCCAGTGCAGATACGAACACACTGCGTCACCAACGATCATAGCATACTATATGCAGGTCTGCATTATCTCAGTCGACGTCTACAGAAATATTACTGTGGACAAGTTTCATCCTTTGTGTCCGAGAGCATCTCTAGTAGCTAGCAAGAACAGCGCTTGTTTCATGGCACATATACATGTACACTTGCCTCTACTTTCCCGAAAGCAAATCAAGCTGCCCTCCTCCAGTGGAGAGACATTTGCAACACCCGATACAAGGCCCAAAGGGTGTTTCTTCTGTCCTAGTCTTCGATATAAGCCCTTTGATAAGGCAATTCAGTACACGAGAAGCTGTAACGAGGAAATGAAGCGGAGCAGATGATTAGTTAGTGAGTCGCTCAGATGAGCTTCCTGCGTTCAAGTCAAGTCAGATGTGCCTATCAGGTTATCAGTAACAACAACGATTACATTTGAATGGCAGTAAGATTGAGGGTGTATCGTAATCCGGGATTCCGCAACCCGTACAATTACTAGCGTGTGTCTCATGCTCTTCCCTCTCCTCCTCTCTTCATACCTTTTTCTTTAATGAATAGAGGCATATGTTTGGCCTTTTGTAGTCTAGTGTCCAAAACTATTCAACCCGTCTGTATTTGCTCCGGCCTTTGTTAGTAGTGGCGAAAAAAATAAGTCTCTTGTGTTGCCCTCCCCTAGCTTGCCCATTAGCCTTTTCTTTCATACATCTCATACTGTGCCGTGTTTCTCGCCAAGGCTCGCATTCAATGAGCCAGTCTACCACTAGGGTAGAAACATACGATGTATATATTAGGGTTAGCATAGGGTCCGTTATAAGTGCCGGAAGAGGACATGGTTTGAGACAGTTCACTAAGAATCCAGGATTTTTTGTAGATAGCTAGCATCTCGCTTGCATGAAAGAAAAGAAAGAAAGCGTGAGACAGAAAGAGACACCGCGGCAATCTAGGGAAGAGATGAGCGGGGTCCAAACGGCTTTGAAAGGCCTGGAATTTTCTGCCCGCTCCTTCTGGGTCTTGGGTCTTTTGAGTAAAAGATATCTGCAAAGGGGGGGCAAAAAACAAGGCCAGTCTGGCTTGGGTGGTTGCATGCAGCGAGATGTGGACTTCAAGGGGGAAACATTCTTCTGATAGGGAGAAATTAGGCTACTGGAGAAGAGGAAAGAGGGGTTCTGGTGTTCTGCAGTGGTTGTGAAGAAGGAAAAGAAAGACAAAAAAGAAGTCTCGCTACTGTAGAGGTAGAGTAGAATCTTTTACTGTTCTTGATACTAGGGTGATCAAAATACGACCAGAAAAGCACAAGGGACCTCTGGCTTGCTTGCATCTGCATGCATGAGCAAGGCAGACAAACAAACTGAAGACATATGCACACGCCCCTGGGGTGTGCTTAAGAAACGAGAGACATGGAGAAAGAAAGACAAGGGCTGCAAAGAGGCATTGAGAGAAAATCACCTCTAAGACTGAGACATGATGGGAGGGCGAGTGATGGGGATACAGACACGGGGTGATAGGAGGGAGCAAGGGGAAGAGGGAGCAGCCGGAGCCAGAGCAGCACACGCACGCCCACACGCCTGCACACCCGCACACATACATGCTGCACACGACTAGACTAGACTAAAGTTCCGATGTACACGCCTCGGCACCTCGTGATGTCTGGGCAGCAGAGCGGATGCGCGTAGTAGCGGGAAAATGTGACAAGAGAAGAGTTGCAAATAAAGATGAAAAGAAAAAAAGGAAAAAAGGAAAAAAGATCCAGGCTAGGCCTCGGAACTTCTAATTCAGCCCAGGTCAAGTCCAGCTCCAGTCCAAGGCAAGCCGGATCAGGCCAGGCCAGACCAATCGATTTTCAGCCTAGGCCGGGGACCAAGGTGAATGGCCGTAGATGCCTTTATCCAAACTATCCCAGTCAACAAGCATCCGTATGTTTGGACGTGGCGATACAATGGCTCTCTCGAACAGGAAAACGATAGGTGTCTCTTACTTGTCACTTGGACAAATGGAGAGACAAGACAACAAGGTGAATGGGGCCCCAGGACACCGGCCAACTCCAGTCGTCTGTGCCTCTTTGTGACGCAGCGATGATATCAGAAGGCCGCTTCGCTTAGAGGCCAAGGGGCTGTGCTTAGTTGTGCCAGATACCCTTGGGTTCGCCGAAGCCCAGCTGAGCTTGGATGGGTGATCTTGAGAACAGGTGATGAATGGTCCCCAATTCCTTTATTTTTGCGTTTCTCTTGTTTCAATATTTCCCTTCCTCAGGGTTCAGCTGCGCCGTTTAGGAGTAAAGGATAACAGAGGCCAAACCCCTAGCTTTTGGCTGACTGACAAAGCTCAAGGCCTGTATGGCGCTCATTAGGATGAAGGAAGACAGGAAATATGAAGGCAAGAAGGGGTCTTGGGCCAAGGAGGGGGCAGAAACAAAGAGCGAAGAGCCGAGGCTAGTCGTGATAGTAAAGTATCAAGAAGAGGAGAGGGAAGGAACAGGACCTGCATGAGGACGACCGGGTGCGGTGGTACAACAGTGCACACATCATAAACGTGCCGTTATTTCTTGGTAAAGGTAAAAGAAAATAATAAAATAATCACCAAAAAATGAAGGGAAAAGAAATAGCAAAAAAGAACTAAGAGACTAAGCAGATACAAGGTCCACCGTGCAGGGAACTGATGACCTCCTTTCGGGGTCCACGAAGCCCCAAAACAAGGAACATAGCTGTAAGATGGGACCACTGGCAGCACTCGTAGTAGTCAGGATATCTTGGCGCCCTGTGTATGTGAAAAGGCCTATCCATGGTGCTGGTGCTAGTTCTAGTGTTGGTGCCCGCGCTGGGCGCTTCCCCTCCCGGCAGCATAGCTAGTGAAGCTTCTGCTGAAGCGTGAAGCGGCTTGGTGTTGAGATAGCGCCGTGCATCCTTGCCACTCTAGGTGCTGGTGGCCGATTATTGGCGACTTGCGTGTTAACAGCAATGACGGTTCCAGTTTCTCTCGGCTCAGCGCCAGCACCAGTGCCAGTTGGTCCCGAGATCCAGTCCCAGAGAGGCAGGCTTTTGCCACTTTGCTAAGCACTTGGAGGGGGAGAGTGCACAGCACCAGATACTTGGGCGGGGCTGACTGACTTGCAAAGTTAGGGCTTTTGCTTTTAGGCTTGTCTGTCCCTATCTCTCTCTTTTACTGGCTGCGGGCTAGATCGGGAACAGTCTGTCTAACAAGCAGAGAGGGTCTTTGTAGTGGCCAGTCTTGGCACTATGTTGCTTGATTCCGCGCTTCGCTTGGTGTTCCGTCCTTTGGCCCTCTTCGCCTTAGCTCATGATAAGAGCGGCGATTTCAACCTCGGCACTACTATAAGCAAAATGTCGAGCTAGCAGAGGGCCCACGCTAGCGACTGGAAAGATATGTATCGAGTAGGTTTAGGAGCTGGAGAAAGGACTGATGTTAGGTCGCTGCAGCTTCAGCTCCGTGTGTTGCAATATTAGCTATAAAATAAAGGCAAAACATTGTAACTAATAGCCCCTCTCCTACGTGAGCGGGGGAGTTAGTGATTGGATAGTGAATTAGGGCAAGGTCCTCGTCTATATTCAGCGTCACAAACGCTATAATAAACTTGGGTCGCCTGTATTTTAAGTCACGGAAGCCTAAGATAGTGCTGTAATCAGCACTATGCCCACTGTATTTGCACCACTAAACCGCCACTTACACGCTTCTCCTCACCACAACGTCTTTTCCTCTCTCCAAGCCAAGCCAGGGAAAAAAACGCCACTGTGATCTCACCTGAGCTATGGATCCAAAGCCTGGGAAGGTTAAAGCTTGGCTGCTCTTGTTTTCCCGCATTGGGGACACAAAACGAAGGTCAGTCGCCTCGTACCCATCCAGCAGCAGCCTCCAACCAGCCTATAGCAAGCATAGCACCTAGTATCACCGAGACCACAGAAGCCAACGCTGCATGACGGCTGTGCGGTTATTGGCGTCTAGCCAGGCCCAACAGAGGAGATGGGATAGACAGAATGCAAGATAAAGCTCGCCTAGTTTCCCTTGCTCCCTGTGTCCCTTTTCTCCTCCCGTCCTGCAGGTCTCAACACATCGGCAGCAAGCAGAGAATCAATGAGAAGACAAGAGAAGAAATGGAGGGGTAGACAAGACGAAATGCATTAGCAGCATGGATAACCCTAGCGTTCATCCCGAAACAAACATCCCTCCTCTAGCCTCTTCCCATCGGCCCTCCGGCCTTATAAGCTCTCGTCTTTTATTTCCTTTCAGCGCCATGGCACAAGGACGACAAAGGGTCTCTCGTTCATTCGCTTCCAAGGCCAAGCAGGCCAGACTCGTTAGTCAAAGATGAGAAGAGCCGCCAAGAAAGTCTGTGCATGCTAATGCCACCAACCAGTAAGAAAGTAGAGTAAGAATGGTAAGAGCAAGAATATCAGGAGCCAAGTTGCTTGGGGGCTAAAGCTAAAGCAGAAGAAAGCGAAGAGGTAGAGGCGAGGGGGGCAAGGAAGGATGCACAAGAAAAACCAACCATTTTTCTTCGTTTCCTCCTCCAACTCTGCGCGGATGGTCTAAACCGCTTTGAGAACTGATTTCCAAATCTTCCCGCATCCAGACCAGCCTGGATTTTCTTGTTCCCTTGCAGAGTTCAAGGATGTTCGGTCTAGGGGACGAGAAAGCAGCAGAAGAGAGAGAGAGCTGATAAAAGAAGGAAGGGGGGGGAGTATCCGGCGATTTAGAAAATTGACCTATTCTCCAATCTAGCCGCTTGATTTGCAGGAGAGGGCCTGGATGGCACACATACTACATGATCTTGTGCACCTGTCCTGTGCACCTGTCCTGTGCACCCGTGCACCTGCTGGCTACCCGTTTGCCAAAGCGGAAGGATGGGGGGGGGGAGAGGGTTGGTGCAGAGAAAGAAAGAGGGAGCGGGAGTCTATTCCTCATGGGCCCTTTGGCTCTTTGGTGCCGTTTCCTTTATTTTCTCTTTGTTTATCTATATACCGAATAGGCCGAGCATAGCGACAACAGCTGCCTTTGTAAAGAGAAATCTTGCCAAAGAACTTAGTTAATGGCGCGTCCTCCGGTCTACTAGAGCCATGAAAGAAAGACGTCATTAAAATCCACAAACACAAACGAGAGGAAGGCGAAAAGAGAAAAAGTAAACAGACAAGCGATATCTAGAGCATTCAGCAGTAAGCGTAGGCATAGAGTGGCAATAGACCATGGGGTTTAGCTCAGGGTCTCTTACTTGGTAGAGAAAGAGAGGGAAAAGGAGGGAAGGGGGCGAGAAGGGGCGGGGGAGGGGGTGATGGTGGTAGAGAAGTAAACGAGAAAGTGGAAAAGAAAAGACTGCAAGAACGGGAGAGGAGGGAGGGGAATGAAAGAAAATAGACTGGCCTTTTTCGACTTTTGGTCGTTAACAGAACTGAATCTTTGTCTCGTGGGGAGTGGGAGACGATGGATGACGGTCGATTACCATGTTGTGGCGGGGACCCCCTCTTCTTCCTCATGTTTTCTTTTTCTTTTTTTGGCCACAATACAGCATACCAGATGGCTGATCAACAGCTGCCTGTATACTCATATTTCTCTCATCTAAGCAGCTAATCCTGCATGTTCTTCATGCACGTCTTGGAAATTCACCCACGTCGTCCGTATCGATGCATACAACCACCTCCTTCCCGACATGTTTCGTGCATTCGTTTCCTCGCTACACCGTCTGTGCTCAAACGGAATGCCATCGGAAATAAAGCGGCCTGACGGCGATTGACAGCAAGTGAATGAGCAGGGGCCTAACCTGTTGGCGTTGGTGCAGGGACTTAGACTTGGACTAGCCTTAGTTAACCTCAAGTTTACTTGGACTAACTTACCTTGCCTTTGCTGCTTGGCTAGCACGCTTTTTGTGTCCGCTTAGTTCAGCCTAGACTTTGTAGGAAGAGGAAATAGACAAATATTCCAGTGAAGAGAGAAAAAAAAAGGAAGAAAAAAAGCTGGACGAGCTTGACCTAATGCAGGTCCAGTAAAAAACAGTTGTCTCCTTTTTTTACCATTAACGGCCTGTTTTCACGCTGCCTCTCAGGCTCGCTTTCTTTCTTAGCTGGACCCTCTGCCGGAAGTGAGAGACTTCATCAGTAAATAACATCATTATCACAAAGGCCCCTTCCACAAATGGATATAAGAAATAAAAGAGGTGGATGAAGAGTAAAACAAAACAAAAAAATACAAGCTGCTAATAATCTCACAGAGACCCCGATATCAGAAGATAGGCTGGTGCCAAGTTCCCCCGCAAAAGCTCGCTGGGCTTGAGACTGGATTGGTGGACTCAAACAGGACTCGAGGACTCGAGGACTCAAGATCTGACTCGATAAAATGCAACTGCATTTTATCGCCCACAGCCAACTGAAACAGTGGGGGTGCAGCTAGTAAATATTTTCAAGCCCACACCCTCAGAGCCAGGCTGTTTGCAGGCTGTGAACTCGAGGAGCGCTTCTAAGCTTCTAGTTGTCTATCAAGACGGAGTGGTATATAATTATTGGTGACCATCTTCTTTCTTTCGCGAGGCAAATCTTGCTTTCCTCTTTACCAGCCAAGCTTCTTTTCCTTTTTCCTTTCAGATACAAAGACGGTCCTGGTTAGCATCTTATCTCTAGAAAACAAAATAGCAACAACTAACTACAAACTACCTGACTTGCCTTGCTCATCTTCGTTTTGCTCTATTTCTCTCTCATATACAATGAAGCGCCAAGCCAATCTCCCTCCCATTTCTACTTCTCTACACTCTTCCTCTCAAATCCCCCGCTACGTCTCACTCCCTCCACCTGGCTCTACGACTTCTGCATCCCCCGGCTCAGACTACATGCACAACCCATCGCCACACGCTGCGATGTGGTCCCCAAAAACACGCCAGGACAGAGACAGGATGGACATTGACACACCCACTTCCGCTGGCTTCTGCAACAGTGCCGGAAGCGCCTCTTCCTTTGTTTCTGCCTTCTTCCCCCAAAATGGCCATGGTCCCTTTCAGGCAGCTGCTGAGAGTCTCACGATGGACTACAGATCCATTAGTGAACACATCCGCCGCCACCGCAACAGCCATGCCCAGCCCCGCTCTCACACCCGCTCTCAGTCCCAGTCCCACTCTCGCTCCCGATCCCACTCCCACTTCCACTCTTTCTCGCAGCCTCAATCTCCTGTTCGCTCGTCCCTCAACCACCGTCACATTCGCCGAAGCAGCGACTCTGATTCTACAACAGCAACAGAGAGCCAGCGCAGGCTAGCTTCCTTTGCATCTCTATCTTCACTAGAAGCTGAGTACGATGAAGAAAGTGGCTTTGCAGGAGACTTTGAGCTTCCTCTTTCTCAAGAGCCCCAGAGCCTGTCGCCTATAGACCGCCGTCGTCTTGTGCGCGCTCTTCTACGTGACAAAGCCCGCACTAACAAGGGCAAAAAGAGCAAGTACAGTGTTCCTGTAAGCTATATTAGCGATGAGGGCTCCATCAAAAAGCGTTGGCTTTGCCTGCGTTGTGGCTACCCTGCCAGTACATCAGGCCATGCCTCTCGTCACCACAACACTGTGCACGAGATCGACCGCCCCTTTGCGTGCCGCCTGCCCAATTGCGGCCATGGCTTCAAGCGACATGACAACCAGGTACAGCATGAAAAGACACGCCACAACCTGGACTTAGACGTGCCCGGGTTTGACCCTGATGGATCCCAGTGGCGGCGTGCAATTGCCGAGGAAGAAGCCTCTAAGCACCGCCGGAATGTTCGCAGAGGTCCTAACCACCTGCGTCAGAAGTCATCCATCTCATCAACGTCTTCGGATTGGTACTTTGACAGAGCTGGCATGCTCCCTCGTGCTCCTGTAGCAATTGCTCCCGCACCCACGCCCGCTCCCGTCCCTACCCTTGCTTCTGCCCCTGTTTCTACCACTGCTTCTATCAAAGCTTCTGTCAAGGCTCCCGCCAAGACTTCCGTCAAGGCTTCTGACAAGACTTGCCTTGCTGCTACTGTTAATGCTCCTGTTTCCACCTCAACCGTAGCGACCGATGCTTCTGCTCCTCCCACGCGCCAGGACTACCGCCATTCGCTAGTATTCCTGTGCGGCGATGATTCTGAGTCTTCCCAGCCCTCATCTGCCCCACACTCAGTCACTCTGCCACCCCTGACTTGGACGCCCCGCGGTTCCATCTCCAGCCATTCAGGAGATCCGTCGCACCGCACACATCACCGCCAGCTACCATCCATCTCGCTCTCACACTCATCCTTCCAGGGCTCCGAGTATGAGCTTTCAGCTGCTGAGACATCGCCTGCGGGTCGCAGCAGCTTCCGCCCAGCTGAGCCCCTAGGCGCGGCTCCTCACTTCCAAATCCCCAACTATCAGCAGTCTGCATCCTATACGCAGCACCACCATCCAGCGACAGTCTGGGCTTCCCGGTAGTGCTTTAACTATCGGTCTTTTTCTTGCTTTTTTTTCTTGGCTTATATGGTTTTTACGACATCTTTTGATTATAATTTGGGTTGCCCGCAAGGGCTTTTATTTCTTTCTTTTTAAGGCGGCGTTATTTTCTATATGGCGTGGGGTATGAACCGGGGGGGAGTTCGTAAATATTTTGAACTATATATCATTACCAATGAATTCTACATTCTCCACCAGTGCTCATATTTTATATTTTATGCTGTATTTTCAAGATCACCTTCTTGTCCCCCCCCCCCCCCCCGCTTGTACCGATATACTCTCACCATAGTTCCTCCATCTCTGCACACAACGTAGCCATCTCCTGCTGCTCGTCTGTTCCACAAACTAGAAGTCCCTTCCTGGCTGTGTCTCTTCCCACACTCACGACCTCTCCTCCAGCCACGCCCTTGACCCCCTCATTCCGGATATTATCAATCTCAAAGCCCAAGCATTCAACAGCGTTGCCTACAGCCTTTCGCAGCTTAGCCGAACGCTCTCCAATTCCACCGGCAAACACCAATGCATCAACCTCGCCACCCAGAGCCACGAAATAGCTACCCACAAATCCCGCAATACGGTCTACAAACATCGCAAAGGCGAGTTTGCACTCGGCGCTGTCCGACGCTGCGATACGTCCAAAGTCTGTTGTCCCCGTCAAAGCCTTCCAGCCAGCCTCCTTGTTCAGTATCTCCTCAGCCCGCGAAATGTGCAGCTCCTGCGTAGCTTGCGGTGCCAGCCGGCCCACATTGCTCGCATAGTGGAACACCAAGCTTGGGTCTACGCTCCCCGAGCGCGTTGCCCCCGGAAGACCAGCCAGCGGAGTCAAGCCCATCGATGTATCCACACTACGACCACCGCGTATTGCGCATGCACTGGCCCCGCTACCGAGATGCAATGCAATGATGTTCACGTCTTCTGATGGCTTGCTTAAATGCTCGGCCACAGACCGCACAATGAATGAGTACGACAGGCCGTGGAAGCCGTACTTCCGTAGTCGGTTCTTGCCCGCGACCTTCAGGTCGATTGGGTACGTTCGTACATGCTCGGGCAAGGTAGAGTGGAACTGCGAGTCAAAGCAGGCCACATTAGTCGCAGTTGGGAGCTGCTTAGCACACGATCGCACAATAGACAAAGCCGGGCCGTTATGCAGTGGTGCAAGCTCAGTGAGCTCCTGTAGCCGGTGGAACGTAGTCTTGTCGATTACTTCCGGTGCTGCGTAGTCACCCCCATGGACAATTCGATGGGTGACCACGTTAATATCAGATATGGTGTTGATTTCCGATAGCTCCTTGGACTCTGTGAGCACCTTGAGAATATACGCAAAGGCTTCGTCCTGTGACGATATTTTTGGGCAGTCAAGGTCCTTTTTTTCTCCGCCTCCCATAAAACTGGCAGATGCTGGGGGTGCCGTAAGCCCGCTGACTTGCGCTTCCCCAAGCAGCTCTGGCTTAGAATTCTGGACGTCCTTGAAGACGGACGCCTTAACGGAGCTTGAGCCGGCATTGACAGCAAGAATGATTTTGGATACCATTTTGAGCGGGTATTATAGAAATCTTTAAGAACATGTAGATACGTACACAAAACACATAGGTCGAGCGAGCACATATGAGAAATTTATACACTACAGTACGCCATAACCAATCTCCAACGCAACTCTCAACGGAACCGGACATCAGTTAGCTTCTCATGTACATGGTGCTAGTCAGTCATTTTTAGTAAACCCTAATTAGGGTTATGTCATTGCCTCAAATCTAGTAGCTGCCTGTTTGTCGTACATAGTACATGCCTCGCCTCGAGGTCGAGTCCTTATTCTCCGCAATTGCTTGCTCTCCACTCGCCCTTATTTACTTCAAAGCTCCACCCCTCCTTCCGCAACCAGCATAGCGTGACTGTCATTGGTCAAGGGAAAGGACAAAAGAGAGTTTCGCCCTTGTCTCTCGAGCTGTTATTTTTTTTGCTCTGTTTGTCGCAAAGCTTCGTTTATAAAGGCAGACAGTTGCGTTTCTCTGAATTGTTTTGGCCAAGTCACCCCCATACATCTACCGCACGCTTTATACCCCTCCCCTCTCCAACAGCTTCTCAACGATACACTCCAACCCCAACTCCTCGCCACCACCCATCAGCAATTAGCAATCAGCCATCAGTCATCAGTCATCCATCAACCAATGTCCGCCACCACGATCAAAGGCCCCTCAGCCCAGAAGCTTGACGGCTCCGGCCAGCGCATCGCCATTGTGCATGCGCGCTGGAACAGCACTATAATCGACCCTCTCGTCGAGGGCGCCAAGAAAGAACTACTAGGCTGTGGTGTCAAGGCCGAGAACATTGTCGTTCAGAGCGTCCCTGGCTCGTGGGAATTGCCATCTGCCGTACAGCGGTGAGTCTAGCTGTGTTTTTTTTCGGTTTTCTCGTCCCCAAAACTGCCTTTCTTGCCCAAGCATCTTGCCATGCTAGTGCGACGGATGGCCTTGTGCCCCTCCCTTCTGCCAATACGGTATCTGCTGTCACTAACAACAGCCGTTTGCTCCCCCCCCCTACAGTCTCTATGCCGCCTCGCAAGTCCAGTCCTCATCATCCGCATCAGGCGGTGATCTCCTCAGCTCGGGCACGCTCTCGCCACAAGCCACAGGAACTGCTGCCTCAACAGCTGCATTCGATGCTATCATTGCCATTGGTGTGTTAATCAAGGGCGAGACCATGCACTTTGAATACATCTGTGACTCCGTTTCACAGGGCCTCATGCGTGTCGGTCTCGACTCCGGGATTCCCGTGATTTTTGGGGTTTTAACCGTGCTGAATGATGATCAGGCCAAGGCCCGCGCCGGGCTACTGCCTGGAAGCCATAACCATGGAAATGATTGGGGCCTAGCAGCGGTCGAGATGGGAGTAAAGCGCAGAAATTGGGCAGCTGGTATCATCGAGTAAAGGAACTCTGAAAGATGCACTCAACCACCAACGTCAAATGCCAATTCTCAGGCGGCTGGACATCTGCACACGTGCCAGTGATGTCCATGACGGGGGTTAAATAGAACAAACTACGTCATAGCCAAAGCAAGACAACAATCAAATTGAAATAAATATACTTTTTGAGAATTATTGTGGTTAAGTAAATGGTTAAGCATCGAAGAAAAATAGCAGTTTATCTAAAAAAGAAAATGTAAACGTGGCGTCGCACCCCTTTCAAAAAGATGAGCCCAAATAGAAGAATGTAAAGAGTAATAAATATGCGAGGATCCAAAACGTGAAAGAGCATGTAGAGGGGGGAGTGAAGTGGATGGATGAATGGGCAACACGTTGGCCACATGTGTAATAAGAGGAATATCTTGCAGTAAATGTCCTGGAAGTATTTGTATCCATCAAGAAACAACAAATCAAGTGTAAAAATAGAAAAGAAAATAAGAGAAAAAATCAAGAGGTAAAAAAGGCTTGTGACCAGGGAGGAAAACCAATAAATGTCATCCTTACAGTTGGATATCATAATGTGCACCACCTATTAACCATATTTGTCATGGGTAGCGATTGACACAATAGGTAGTCAGTGGAAAATGGTTGGCGTTATTACAGGATCAGAGCGCTCAGGCCCGGTGTTGTTTCCTTCTTGGACTTCCAGAGGGAACGCTTCTTGTCACGCTTAGCCTTCATGGCCTCCCAGCCCTCGTCATCATCCTCATCATCATCAGATTGAGGAGAGCGAGTCGGAGTTTGTGGAGAAAGGAACTTGCTAGGGGATGCCGATGCTGCCCGGTGCATATTGTCAGGAGTGGAGATGCCCGTCTGGAGGTCAAGCTCATTGGTAATGCCTGCCATGCTAGAAATGCGACGGAGGTTGCCCGTCGTTTTGGATGCAGGCATGTTCGAAACTGGGCGGTAGCGGCCGGGAAGACCAATGTTGCTACGTTCTGAGGGTGCAATGGAAGGCGTGTAGTCGCCCTGCATGCGAATCGACGGGACGAAACCGCCCTTTTGCACCCAGGATGCAGAGCTGGGCTGGACCATGCTCATAGTTCTCATATTATTGTCCATGTAGCCAATGCCACCGGCATCATGCGCAATGAAAGAAGCCCGGTTATCCATGCCCATACCCATACCATTAGCGCCGTTCATCATGGGCGGCATGCCGGATATCGATCCAATGGTACTCATAGGACGCATTCCCGATGATTGAGCATTCATCTGCATTTGCATCTGCATGAACTGCATCTGCATCTGCATAAGCTGCTGCATCTGGGCCATTTGGTCGTTACCCTGATTCATGGAGTTCAACTGAGGCACCGAAGGAGATGCACCCATGCTGTACAGAGAGTTTCCACTGTTCATGCCCATGCCCATGCCCATACCGCCATTCATTCCCATTCCCATGCCTCCATTCATACCCATACTGCCACCGTTCATACCCATACTGTTCTGCAGGCCACCGCTAACGTTAGTGTACTGATGGCCAAGCAGGCCACTAGGGTTGAAATTTGGGTTGCGAGCAGCGTTGGCTTCGATGTTGGGGCTACCACCACGGCGTAAAGCACGAGAGCGCTCTTCGCTAGCAATAATTCCGACCAGACCACCGGGCGTAGCACCAACAGGGGGGATTGCAGGATGAGGAGCACCGCCACTCATTGCAATAGACTCACGGGGAGCTTGTCTAACAAGGCCTGCACCGACAAAGGGGTCTTGAGGCAGGTTTCGAGCAAAGGCAGGGAGTGGTCCTGAGCGACCGCCAGTAGTAGCAGGGGGAGCCTCCGGTCCTGCGCCCATGCTAGAGCCAGGGCGCTGATAAGATGGTTGGAGAGACTGGCGAAGGTTGGGGTTCGATGACATTTGGTTCAAACGTGCAGGCGGCTTTGACTTGTTGGGAAATCCATGAGCGGCAAGAATTGCTAGAGGTACTTCTTCATCCTCATCTGAAATATCATCAACGATATTAGGGCTAGGAGGTCCAGTTTTAGTAAGGTTAGGAGTACTCATGGACGTCATCATGCCTGGGCGAGGACCAGAAGCAGCCTCTCCAGTAACCTTCATCATTTGTTGGCGATACACAGCCATGTGGGCCTCTTGCTTTTTGCGCTGCTTCGCTAGCTGCTTGGCCTTTTCAAGATCATCGTCGTCATCATCGTAGTTTACATCATCATCGTCGTCACCGATGGTGTCTGCATGGCTGGGGGCATCAACATTTCCATTTTCGCGGTCGTTCTTGTACTTCTCAAACTGGGCTGGTGTCATGACCCGGCTGCGAGGGGAACTGGGGGCACCGGAAACGTATTTCTGAGCCAGTTGAGACGATGTCACCAACGTCTGGTCAAACATGTTGTCATCGTCAGCTTCTTCCCTCACGGCTTCGATGCTGTGTTCCCGAACAATACGAGGGATCGAAACGTTTCGTTGCTCAGCGGGCGTACTAGCTACAATAGAGTCCCGCAACAAAGCAGTATCTTCGTCTCCACGATCTGGGGAAGGCGTTGATGGCTTAGGCTTCGCCGATGCAACAGGAGACACGTTGTGTGATCTAGGGCTATGGCTTGCAAGCAGACCATCTTGTGATGATCGGCTCTCAGCGGCAGAGAAAGGGGGAGCATCAACTCGACTAATGCTGTCGAAGTTCAGGGGAGAAGGTTGGTTAGGGCGGACAGCTGTCAGCGAGCGGCCAGTCACGGTGGCAACGCTGCTACGCTTGTTGCCGTTGTCAAAAGTGTTGAACATGGATCCGAAATCACCACCGAAATCAAATTGGGAATTGCGGTCACCAACTCGAGGAGGAGTAGCAGTACTACTGGTAGAGTTGGACAAGGCAGTAGAAGTAGTCGAGACTGTTAATCCTCGGGATCTTCCTGAGTCCAGATGGCCCTCTGGGATCTGGGGGACGGGAGGAGCGGTCAAGTCCTCTTCGTTGTTCTTTTTAGTGCTAGTGAATGAAAAAGTTCTTCCGGCACGTCCGAGAAAACTTGAAGTGGCAGACTTGGAAAGAGATGGTCTATTATTTTTGGCGTCGTCTTGGTCAGAGTTGTGTGCAGCAGATGAAGGGGCAGTCGAAGCACCGCTGTGTCTCGATGAACTGTCGGTAGAGGCGGTCTTTGTAGTATTGGACGACCCGCTGCCCCTGACTCAAAAGGTTAGCACAGTTCCCATCAGATGGTCAAAAAAGTAACGAAACAAGCCAGGAAAGGCACGCACGACCCTTGACCTGCCGGGGCATTATGCTAAACGAGGTGGCCAGGAACATGTACCGGGGTATATACTAGGCATTGTCCTGCGCCTGTCATAGGAAGGACTAGGCTCAGCCCAGCCAGCCTACAGCGCCAGTTTGTGGGACCGAGGGTTAAGGGGGCGGATAAGAGAGAGGGGGGCCAAAGAATGAGTGAATGAGTCTTACCTATGAATTTTCATGCCAGCAAAAAGGTTGTCGCTTTCATCGTGATCGAAGAGTTGCGAGTGGGTTGTGCTAGACCTAGATCCAGGACCAGTCAAGTTTCTAAAGCCGTCGGGGGCAGTTGCAGACTTCGCAGGGTGATTGAAAGACGATCCAGAGTTGACTTGGGATCTATCCAACACTCGAAATGAAGGAGCAGGCGTGTCCTCTGTGGCAGATTGCTTGCGCTTAGTGAAGAATCTCGGCATTTTGAGGCTTTTTTGTGGTGGCTTTTTTTTTTGCTGAGCAAACTGTCAGATATTAGTCTTCCGTCAGGTCGTCCAAATGAAGCAGGCCAGCAATGAAGGAGTGTTTCGGGTTTAATATGCGGTCGAGATGAGAGCAACTTTGGAGGGTGGGGATAGGATTTGGTTTATGGCGCCAAAAGGAAGAAAAAGTATTAAAGAAAAACAATATGGAAGAGCCTGGAATGAGGAAAATAAAACAAAAAAATAAGAAATGAAGGATAAGCTCTGGCCTGTTGGATAAACGAACCTATAGATTAGAAATGGAGAAACTCGAGACGGAGTCAAAACGAAGATCGAGAATTATTAAAAATGGATAATCAACTCCTGTGTCGCAACCGGTTTCGATTAGGATTGGGGGTTCCGGGTTTTTTATGGTGTAGTGTTGAGCACAAGAAAGGACGATGTATATTTTGGTCCGGTGATATTTGTGTTTGTGTATGTCAACAATGCAAATGGATACGAGCAAGAACGAGGATTTGTGTTCGTGTCACGGAAGTCGACAACTAAAAAAAAAACCTAAGCCAGGAACAAAAGAAAAGAAAAGAGTCAGCAGGCGCCTGCAGGAAGAGAGGCCGAACAATAAGCTTGCACGGGATGCGGCTTAAGGAAATCCAGTCCAGTAGTCCAGAGTCGAGGGAGTGTAGAAAAAGAAATAAAAAAAAAAAGGAAATTAGGCCTGATGTGAAGGGATGTGATGTAATGGAAACAGAGACCAAGCACAAGTAGATAGACAGCCAGAAAGGGTGAACAAAAGGCAAGCAACAGCAGAGCTCTTCGATGGCATAAGGAAGAGGGCTGGGTCAGGTCAAGGAAGACGAGACAATTTGTTCAGCCAAGACCAATAAACCTGGATGCAGAGCGAGAGACAGACTCTTGGTAGGGAGAGAACGCGTCGAAAAGTGGTGACAGGTCAAGGGAGCAAGAGAGGCCGGGCTGTAGGAGGGAGGCCAGGCAAGACTGGCCAAGGCAAAGAGGCAAGGCAACGGCGCACCAACGGAAACGAGAAAAAAGACAATGGAGAGACAGGATCAAGACAAGACACGATGGCCAGAAACGGGCACAAGCTTAAGCGGATTGGGAAGGGCGTTGTGGTCGTTGATGGTTGATGAAGACGGGCAAAAAAGACAAGACAAAGACAAGACAGGACAAGGACAGGTGACGCAAGCCCAGCGGCGTAGAGGAATGATTTTGATAATCAGGAAAGTGGCGTGTGGAATGTGTATGATGATGGATTGGGTGGGTGGACTTTGGCTGTTTGATCTACTACCCAGAAAGGCCCAAAATGACACCACAAGAAGAAGCGATAGGTAGTGCGATAGTGGTACTCTGGCGGTTTTGGAGCGCAAGTATGGTGCAGGTAGGTAGGTGTATGTGAGGTGCTTGTTTCGACATCCATCGATTGCTATGTGGTTACAGGCAACACACATACACACTGTTGGCTGAGCCTGAGCCTTGGCTGACTGGCCTCTGTTTGGAATGGAGCCCGACAACGTAAAGGGCAGAAGGGGGTAGGGGTGTTTTACTTACGCAATAGATGGCGATAATTCGTTGAAGCTTGGTTAAAAGAGTGGAAATAGGGCGGAGCTACAGCGCTCAGGTGCCAGATTAGAGAAAGCGAGGGAAAAGGGAATCAAAGATGTAAGAGAGGAAAGAGGAAATAAACAGAAGTTAACATAAATCAAGAGAGGTAGTGATGCAGCGTTCTAAAGCAAGGAGAAAGGACAATCAACAAAAGACAAGGACGATTAGAAGCACACTATTATCAGGGGTTGTGGGCTATGCTTATGGGCTATAGGCTGTGGGCTATGGGATGATGCTAGCTAATAGCAACAATAGCAGCACAGAGAAAGGAAGAGAGATGGAGAGAGGATGAGGGTTAGCAAAATTAAAGATATGATCTAGGAAGAAAAGCAGGGCAATAAGCAGCAGTGAAAAGATGTGTACGACAAACGAAGGAGAAGATAAGGATAGCAAAAATGAAAATGAAAAAGACCTGAAGAGAAGCAAGCAAATCTTTCGACGGCAGGAGGAAGAAAGAACAAGAGGGATAAAGGGGAAGAAAAAGACGAGAGGCGAGAGGAAACAGTCCCAGGAGAAAAATGCGAAAGAAAAGCACCAAGGAACAGAACAAGGCACGAAGGATCACACGAGGAAGCAATCGAGATGCGAGTCAGGTCACCAGAAGCCAGCACAGCTAATCAGGTCAGGTCATCATCCACTGCTTGTGCATAGGAAGAACAAGAGTTCCTAGGAGTCCGTCGGTTAGGAACTGAGCTGAATAAAAGCAGTGAGTTGTTGGCTTTGGGAAGCTCAAACGAGGAATCTCGGTGAAAGGGTTTAGGGCACCTAGACTGAGAGCCAAACAGTGAGTAGGATGGCTTAAAGAATGGACGAGCAGGGTTTTCAAGGCCTGCTATCCCTCCCTTCAAGGTCAACAAGGCCAAGAGGAATAAGCGGCGTGGGGCCAGAAGCAGCAAAACCTTGAATACGAGAGGGCGGAATAAAACGGACAAGGAGAAGAGGAAACCAAGAAGAAGAAGTGGCAAAATCTGGGATTGATAGAATACAATGTTGGTAGAAGAAAGAAAGAAAGAAAGAAAAGAAACTGGGAAGACAGAAAGAGATGTCGTGATACTTGTGTTTGCTCCTTACAAAATAGGAAGGTGTGAAATTTTTTGTGTGCGGGCGTTTGTCATTCTCTCTATCTGTACCATTGCATATATTTACTGTATAAGGAGGACATGCTAGCTTCTATTTAGCTGGCTTGATGTGGTCTTGTGGCTGCCGCTCTAGAGCTACAGTTTGCCGTTTACGCCCACTATACTTGGTTTGATATTGGTACTTTGCATCCCTTATTCTGCGAACAAGACACTGGCACAGTGAAAAGCCACGGACCCCACGATAATGGCTTGGTTTGCAGCACATGCTAGCTAACCCAAATACCAGACTATGCAATGGCTAGTCTGCCAATTTGCAAGGCCAACACGGCCAAACCCAGGACTAGCAGGCTCGACTTCGACCGATTGCACTAAAACTAGCCATAGCTCGAACAACCACTGGCAACACCAATAGAGCTCTGTCCCTGTCTTGCTCGCAAGATTGGGCGGCTGACGATTGATTGGCTCATTGATCTCGCTCTTCCGTGTCCCTCACAACAAACCCTGCCCGGTCGTCCTCAACCCCCGGTAGAGCCCCAATATATGCATACCTATGTCCTAGCTCGAGCTAGGTTTATTGTTGATGTCCGCTATGCTCGTCTATAGGAGTCGGGAATAATGACTTTCGGTCAGATCGTCTCCGGCGCTAATCTTGCCGAGAGGACAATTGATATCAGCTAACACCGCATGCTACGTTGTACTCATACATAGGCAGGATGTGCATTCTGAACGCAGCCTTTGGCCAATTTAGCTGGCAGGGCCTCTGTCCTCGCACACTATTGTATACGCTACGCTGTGCCCAAGCCTGTGTATGTACGCATGCCTTTCCAGCTCTGTTCAGGCCAGGGAGACAGCCAAAAAAAATATCATGCCAGTGGACTTCTTGCATTCCAGGACAAGTCCCATCTCTATCTCTCCGTCTATAGGCAGAAAGCTAGAGGGACACGACTTGTGCTTCGGTGTCTTACGCAATCCAGGTCTGCTCAGCACGACCTCAAGTCGAGCATGTGGCTTGCCACACAACTACTCAGGTCAAAAGGACCAAGTCAAGCTGGTAGATACCAAGTTATGCAACCAACCAAGGCAAGTTGAGGTCTAAGAAACGGAGCCTTGGGCACAAAGCCCAACCAAACTAACAGCCCCTCCCCCCACTCTCTTCCAATAACCTTAGGCTTGGCAAACTTTAGTGAAGACAACCCTATTTGAAGACAACGATCGACGGTTGAAGGAAGTGTAGCTTCAGCTGGGCGTGAATATGAATGCTGAAAAAGGCGTCATGGATGGGTGCGGCAAGCGATCGAAAGCGAACAGACTCAAGACCATCCATAAGTTCAAACAAAACATACCCTAATGCTTTGAGAATTGTCGTCTCTACTAACCCTATTTTGCCACTAGTCAGGTACAAGACTTCGCTGACTATCTCAGACCTCACTTGTCTTGTAATTATTGCGGTTTACTGCTCAGTACTTCGCATCTCTCTTACAACTGTCAATCATATGTTCTACTATTTTTATTTTATCAAGGGGGTCGCATTTACACTGCACATTATGGCCAGAGGCTAGCAAGGCTCTACATCTGCACTGCCTTTTTGATCTCATCTCTTATTTATCGCTATGCAGAATAGAGGAAGACGAAAATGAAACGATAAATTTGGGACTTAATTAAAAGGGGATTTCAGTACAACTAGCTGCCAGCTGTCCCAGCGCACTGCCGCATCACTAGTGGCTCTTGGCAGCTGACACGGCCACAGACTAATAGTCTGCTTACATTGGGGCAGGTTGGTGGTGATCTATCTCATTTCGTATTAACAGCATAGGGACCCGACAGTGCAATTATAGCGGTCAACTGAGCGCATACGCGGCAACGCATTGCATTGTTTATGCCTGGTTGACTCCACACAGCCAACGGAACCAAAAGAGCTCAAGAGGCTTTTCTCTCAGCTTCCTATGCCCATGAGCACACACCATCTTTCTGTGCACAACCTTGTTTCTTATAGTCACTAGTCTTTATTTCCTTAATCTCCTCGTCACATCTAGCCCGGCAACTTCGGTGCTTAAACTTAGTCGAGTGCAAGGGGGTGCCATCTTCCTTGTTTTCCTTTGCACCGTTTCCGTTGCTGTTATGACTGCTGGATGGGCCTTGCTCCTGTTGGTGTTGCTATGCTATGGCGTGTTAGCGGCTCTTCTGTATCTCTTTTCTCGCCATTTGTTCGTGTTCCTTTTCATCTTCCTCCTTCAGCTGGACAAAGCTGCTGCCTCCCAACTTTCTTGTGCACCCTTCCTCGGCCCCCAGACTTGTCTTGGAAAAATCAAGTAACAAGCAAGAACAAAGAAGTGGAAAATGACACTTGGCGGTTATCTTGGGATAGTTAGTAGTTTTAAGGGAGGCAAAAGACTGGTCTGGAATGTTTATCCTTGGTAAATGACAAGCCACGGTCAAAAAAAAAAAAAAAAAAAAAAAAAAAAAAAAAAAAACAAAAATAAAAGAATCACCACAATTTGTCTCGGAGGAGCCCTTGCATACAGGTACAAGTGACATCGACGGGCGACTCTACCCAAGCAGACAAACAGGCTATGGGCAGTGTGCAGAGTAAGATGAAGTTCTATGTACGGCGCTGCTTTCTATCCTTTATTACAGGGTGCAAATGTGACTTCACTCTCCTTTTCTGTTGTCCAGCGCTTCCTATCTTGCTATCAAATATGCCAGGCCCCCTGATCTCCAGGGCTCAAATACCAATAATGCTTATAGTATAAGTAGCATTTCTACCGCCACCAATCCCAGCCTGCCTCTTCCTTTATCGCCCTGAGCGTTTAGCAAAATTCAATGCCTCTTTCCAAGCGGCTTTCCTCTCAAAAGCGGCAAGTTTCTCCTTCCCACCATCAAGGGCTAAAGGGGAATAACAAAACAGAAAATTTTGGTCATGTCAGACAAAGGGGAAATAAAGAGTAAGAGTAAAATAAGGGAAAAAAAGAAAGAAAAAAATAAGAAGGTCTGTGCAATCAATGGCTTCATCCATACTCGACATTGGCATCTAATACCCGCCATCCCATTATGAAGTGGCTTATGCTTCACCTATAGAAAAAATAGACACAGCGCATGTCTCCCACAGAAAAAGGACTTTTACGGGCAGAAAACCACTTCAAAGCCGCCTTCATCTTGTTCTCCCTTTTCCCTTGCAAGTGGATCATCCAATTCCGGTCTGTATCGGGTAAAGCAGGCTTGTGCTCATTCAAGGAAAGGGGAATAATAAAAGGAAACTTTCGCTTCATCCTATACACTGTGCATGTTTATGGCGTGTTAGGGTTAAATACACGGCCCTGCTTTATGCTCATAAACAGAATCCATGGTGCGTGCCATTATCGTGGGTATTGAAGGAGGGTATGGTACATCCATTCTGTTTGGTTGTGTCTGGTCGGTGTTATAACTTCTGTCATGGGTAAACTTTAATGGGCTGCGTTTGTGTTCTCCTTTTATTTTTGCTCAATGAATGGATCGAACAACTGCTGGTTGCTTCTTAGCAACTGGATCGGCTGCCGATGTGTTAATACAAAGACAATAGAGGCACTGAGACTGGAACTCGGGGGACATGGCCACACTACGTAATATTGCATAATGTGGTGCAAGCTGGCTGGCCTGTAAACGCAGCGGATGGGTCCTGGTTTCTTTCCCGTGTTCTTCCTGAGTTATGGAACAGATGGAAAGGAGCATGGTGTTTGGTAGTAGGTCGAAAGAAGTCTTGCCCAACTCTCATGAAAACCGCGTCTTACTTGGTTCTAGCTTGCATGTAGGCTAGAACGGTGTTTTAGGGCATGCTATATCTACTTGACGAAGTAGAGAAGCTTGCGATAACAGTAGCAGTGGCTGTGTTTTTGATTCATGTGCAGTGTCTGGTGTTTGAGGTTGCGCTAGAGGAGATGCCCGGATGGCTATACCATGATCCGATACGACACGAGAGACATGTCCATAAGCCCGAAATGAGGGAGGAAAAAGTGAGCAGGCCAGAAGAAACACGATATCTAAGTCTACTGTAGATCTAGTTTAAGTCGGATATTCGGGAGTGTAAGCATATGTGTATCTATGTGTCTTGTGTGCGCTTGCAAGTGGTTGTTTGAATGTGCCGAAACGAGGACGCCCGAGCGAGTAGGAGAGAGAGAGAGAGAGCATGTGATGTACATGCACTATGATTTAGTATTTCCCACATAGGGAATAACATCGGGCTTGTTGGCCTTTCGGCTGCAAGCATATGTGATCGTCTAAAGCCAGGGGCGGTTACGTGTATGAGAGCTACATGGCTTTTGACTTGTACGTGCTTACCTTCAGAGAGCAAGATAGCATTGGGGCCTCAGACAAACGATGGAAATCCCCAAGTACCACATCCAGAGTTATAAAAGCCTGTGTAGTGTGTTACACAGAGCTTTCGTTTTCGTTTTTTTTTCGTTTTTTTTCTACTTTTTTCTGACTCGGGGCTTTTCCCGGGTAAGTTTGATTTAGATCATGATGATTAGAGGGGGAAGTTTGGATCTTCCTGTTTTTGTCAGACTGTGAGTGAGTGCTGCTGCTGTTTAAGACAGGCCTGGATTCGGTTCAGGCTTCATGTAATGAGAGGCGATAATCAGGCTGCACACTACAGGGAGCTGCCAGACAAATGACTGAGGAGGGAGTTTCTTTGGGGAGGGGTATTTTAACATTGGTGTACAGAGACAGGGGAAAAACGAGACACAGATTGTTTTCGGGAAACAGAACAGGTAGAGGTAAACGTAAAACGACGATGTTGGTCGTGAAAAGACAAAACGAGAAACAGGTGTGGTACATGGCAGGGGGAGAACCGGAGCCCGCGTTGAGGACTAAGACATGTAAGCCTCGATACACGGAAGCTAGCGATCTGGCTGTCATACAGAAACACCAAGTGCTAGTCAATGCTATTTTGGGAAGATGTTATTGATAGAGCAGATTAGATCAGACGTACGTAGCATACTGCGATGTGGTTATGAGGTTAAAAGACTGGGGTTAGCTGAGGTAACACAAGACTGGAATAAGCAAGTGCGACAAGGCTGTACTTACAAGACTGATAGTTACTTGCAAAAAGCTAGAAGGGGAGACGAGGCTGAGGGATGCTCACCAAGCCGGCCCTCTTCCCTTTCTTCCATTTTGTGTAGTTGTATAGCTAACTAACTGTATGACGTATACACACGGGAAATCTTGATATAGGAATTCCTTCCTTTTTCTCCCGGGCCCTGCAATGAACTAAGCTTTTTTTTCTTCGCTTTCACAGCCCCCATCCCCCTGTTTGTTGTTCCTGATTTGGGGTTTTGCTAGCCAAAGCTAGAGCGCTAGCTGAGGACTTGATGGTAGTAGTAGTAAGTAGCCTTTCTGTAGATTGGCTCGCTTAGTGCTTCTTCCCAGTACTATCAGCAGCTTGTTTACTTTGTTGACGAATTGAGTGGTTTGTTTGTTGGTTGTGCGCGAGAGGAAGCTTTGCTGGTATCCTTGGCTGGCCTATGCATTTGCGAGCTGCTGGTGATTGGCTTATTAAGCCGGGCTTAAGGAAGGGTTTTCGGATGATACAGAGCCGCAGCGGGGTTTATAGAGGCTTACAGGGATAATAGCCTATATTTGGGTGCCTTACAGGCTTACAGAGAGCGCCAGACTGGTCTGTTAGTGCCTGCAGCATCCCTTGCGACAACGTGCTGATAAAGGATTTGCTGGTAAATTCCCGCAGCAGAAATCAATACTCGCGCCCTGCATCTCACCTGTTTCTCATTTTCATTTCATTCATTGATTGATTCTCATTCACTTTTTAAGCTTCAGTATCGCTAGTATCTTACACCACGCCCAGCCGCAAAGAAAGCTACCATGTCGAGCCTGAAACGGACGCGATCAACGTCTAGCGTACATTCGCGCACTGTTTTCTGGCACCCATCTGACGATGAGGATCTAGCTGGAAGCCCATCCTCGCCTTTGGCACAGCTGGCTGCTGGCCGCATTGTAATGCGGACCCCAGATCCCGATGAAGATCCTCGTCGCATTGCATTGGATGGCCGCCGTCTCAGCCAAATCATTGCAGGCTCGGGAATGCGCAGTATGCGCATGATTGGGGGCAACCAAAACCCGCGCTACAACTGGGAGCAGTACTGGACTAAACAGGAGAAGCTGCAACAATACAGTCCACCAATGTGAGTTTTGGCCATGGGACGCAGACTGGGCAAACGGCATTGGTGCCAATACTAACAATACCCTCTACGTAGACGCGAATATTACGAGCGCATCAACGATTTGATTCAGCAGTATCTTTTCATTGATAAACTTCTTGACTCCACCATTCCCTATGAAATGCTGGACGAATACTCGACGGAAATGCACGCCTCAGCTTTCCACTCCGTAGATATCCCTGACACCATCCACGAAAACCAGAGTGATGAGCAGTCACCAACCTCAGACTCGTATGGCAGTATTAACCAAAAGGCGGCCATGAAAATGCCTGTAGCCAACGAGAGGGATGATGCTACTGAAACCACTGGTCTGCTGGCTCCTGCTGCCGACGTTGCACATTCGCCTACGGCCCCTCGCAAGCGCACACCCAAGGATATCTTCCGTGCTCCCGAGGACCCTCCCACTACACCCAATGGCCCTACTACCAGGCCTATCTCTATTGGACAGCGCAGCAGCAATGCTGGCGGTACCAGCACTTGCACCGACATTGAGGCGATTGCAGGCAACATTGATGCTCCTATTGCGTCGATTCCGTGGGTTGAAGATGCCGAGATCGACAGCGACGATCCTATTGTTGAGGTGGCCATCTGGGTCAATTTTGTCGCCAATGCCATCCTTCTGGCCGGAAAGCTGATAGTTGTGCTCTCAGTCCCGTCCATGTCCGTACTCGCGTCGTTAGTTGACGCGCTGCTCGACTTTTTGAGTACCTTCATCGTCTGGACTACCACTCGTCTGGTTGCGCGCTCGCAAAGTGATAATGAGCAGTACCCCGTTGGCCGCCGAAAACTGGAGCCTCTGGGCGTGCTGGTCTTTGCCATTATTATGGTCATGTCCTTCTTCCAGGTCGGTTTCGAATCTGTCAACCGGCTGCTTGCTCCTGACCACAGCATTCTTGAGCTTGGCCTGCCCGCCATCCTAATCATGCTGTGCACTATTGTGATCAAGGGTGCTGTGTGGCTGTGGTACCGCATGGTCAAAAACTCGAGCGTGCAGGCTCTGGCGGACGATGCGATTACCGATGTCGTTTTTAACACTGGTTCTATCCTGTTCCCCATCATTGGCTTTTACGCCCGTCTGTGGTGGCTCGATGCCCTTGGTGGTCTTTTGCTGTCGATCTACGTTGTTTATAACTGGTCTGATACGGCTATGCACCACGCACGCAACCTGACAGGCTTTAGCGCTGATCCCGATGAGCGCAATCTCCGTAAGTTCAACCGACCTAATCCTACCTTGAGAGAATTAATAACTACTGTCTTCATGAAGCTAACCAGCCGCCTGCCTGTTCCTTTTCTAGTGCTCTACCTCACTATGCGATTTGCCACAACCATTAAGCAGATTCAGAACCTCCGTGCCTACCACACTGGCGACAAGCTGGCGGTCGAAGTGGACATTGTTCTCCCCTCACACACCCCGCTAAAGGATAGCCATGATCTCAGCGAGGTTCTGACGTACTTCCTTGAGAGCGTGCCGATTGTCGACCGTGCCTATGTCCATGTTGATTACCTGCCGTACCACCAGCCTACGCACATTTCAGGAAGTCGTTTGAATTAGAGGGCGCTGGTAACGGCAAGGGGTGGGAGCATGAATGTATTAGGTTGAGCGAGTGAGTGAGAGAGCGGGTTAGTAGGTGAGTGGATGGTTAAGTAAGAGTAAGTAAAACGAATGCGTTGAAGTAGAGGGCAGCCAGCATATGTTGAAATAGTATAAAAAAGTGTAGATTTGATATTAGGCAACAGTAATTAAGCGCAGAGAGAATAAATAGAAACGAATTTAATAGCCAACCACCGCTAACGATACACCCGAGATTGAGTCTCTTTCAATGTTACTAGTCTTTGTCTAGTATGGAATGCCATTTGTCAACAGCTGGAAGTGGTCGTAGATGCCGGTTGAGTAGCTCGCGTAACTCTTGTGAATCAAGTCACGCATAAAGTCAGCTGCCTCCTTTTCCGACTTGTCTAGCACAAAACGGTCGACAAAGTGCTTGACGCTCTCAGGTTTGAAGCAGGGCAGGCCCGAATCCATCATCAGATGCACAATCTCGGCCAGCTTGTGGGCATATGGCCGCGCAGCCAAGAATGCCTTGACGCACAGCTCCTCAAACCAGCGGAAGGCTTGGTGGTCGGGCGAGCCACCCATTACAGCCATCATCTCTGTCGTTAGTTTGAAGGGAGCTCGCTCGAACTTGATGCCGCCAGGCGCAATATCAAAACAGAAACCAAAATCGATGTGCAGAATATGGCCCTGATCGTCGATCATGATATTGCCGTTGTGTCGGTCTTTGAACTGTAGTAAGAATGAAATTACACTGTATGCTGCCATACTCTTGACAAAATTGGCACGCGCTGCTTGAAAGCGCAGACTATCTTCGTTGCCGTACTTGCTAACGAAGTAGTCGTACAGCTTGTTCACAGCCTCGCGACCTAGCATATCGCGTGAAATCGAGTTGGGGAGCACCTCAATAACACCACATCCTGGGGCTGTGGCGATGACACGGTACGGATAGACAAACACGTCTAGGCCAACTGAGTTGAAAATGCCGCGGAAGGCTGCAATCATTTGCAGTGCAAGCACATCCTGTCGGCAGTCATCACCAACTTTGAAGATGCAGGACTGCCACACCTCCATTGGTGCTGGGACAGAAGCAACCACGGCGTTGGGCGGAACAATAGAGTTAGCCTCGGAGACGCTATTAGCCTTGGGAGCAGTGTTATTGTTGAGGGCGACGGTGACATCAGCACCACCTCCAGGAGCAGGATCCGAGTCATCAAGGGGAAGTTGCATTAGATCATCGCCTCCATCATCGACATCACGCTTCTGCACACGGAAAGTTGCTAGGTAAGGCGCCTTGGCGTGACTTTGTAGCGGCTTTCCGCTCTTACGATCGATGCCAATGACCACGCCGTCTGGGTTACTGGGGAGATACACGCCAACCTCGACCTTAATTTTGCGTAGCTCTTCTTCAATTTTCTGTTTCTTGATCTCACGACTGCTCTTGATAAAAGGCTTGAGCTTTCCAGAGACCCCCGTGACCTCGTCGAAAAAGGCAAACTCGCGCTCGTAAAAGACGCGGTCTTCGACGGAGAAGGACGCCACCATCTTGTTCATGATACTGTCAAGTGTGGGCTTCAGCTCATCGGGAATCTGGCCATCATCGTCCTTGTAGGCATTAGCCTTCATGTTCCAGATAATCTGGTGAGCAAAGAGCTGTGAGAACTGGGCTGTCTCTAGAATGTACCGCTCGACATAGCCAAGAGTATCGTAGCGCAGTGTCTGCACAATTTGCGGCACGTAGAAGAAAGTCACATTAATGGGGTGGCTTTCTAGGGCTCGCATAGCATATTGCATCACAAACGGGTTGTTTTTATACTCAGGTAGGAACAGGGTCACTGCAGTTAGAGGGTTAACAGGAGCCCAGAACAGCAGATGCTTCAGCTGCAAAAAGGTAACATCTTCTGGGAGTTTGCCTCCAAAAAGTACAGGAAGGGCTTCGGGCTCATTGATTGCGTTGGAAGGCACGTTGAGCAGCAGCCAGCGGACCTCCTTGTGGATACGGGGCCAGTTGAATCGAGAGACGAGCTCGATAGCAATAGAAGGATCTTGCGACCAGGCAGTGCGAACAAGGGGGATGAGCTCAGCCTAAAAGGGGGTGTAATTGTTTGTTAGTAACATGAATACGATAAAGCTGAAAACAGGCTGTGTTCGTGCATGTCGCACATGGTATACTACAGCCAATTACTGAGTATGATGCAAGACTTACTTCAATGGTATTACGGGCACGAGCAGATGCAATGCCTGCGTGCTTTGCACTATCTGGCAATGGGTAAACCCACACCGCCAATCTCTGCAGCTCACTTTCTAGCAGTAGGTTCAGCAACTGTTCCTTGGCTTGGAGCGAGCGGATGTTGTTAGTTCCCTGCACACCAATGCTATTCACAGCCTTGAGAGCCGTTATCACATCACTTAGGAGGCGAAGCTCTGTCTTCATCTGTAGCAAGTTACTACCAAAAGACCAGCGGGGAGCAAAACGGAACCAGCCAAGCGCAGCCGAAAGAATCTTGTCCTTGAGGCGCCACTGGGCAACAGCTCCAATTGTGGAAGAAAGACGCAAAACACGCAAGCCGAACAGGACAATCTGGAAGCGTAGGTCACGCGCTAGCGGATGAGCTGAAGTATGGCGCAGAGCATCGAGCGTAGTATCAAGCAGTCGCAAGAATATTCGCTGCGTATCAGGTGAGCCCAAGCGGGTGGCGTTAAAGTGCGACGTAAAGAACTGTAGTAGGCTGGTATGCGGAGACAGTAGGTTGTGCACGAGCTGCTTGCGTTTAGCCAAGGCCTCGAGATCGGTAGGACTAAAGTCACAGCGTAGAAAGAACGGGTCAGGATGGGCGAGTGCTGGGTTGAACATGCCCTGTTTTTTGTGAACCGTGGCTTCCCAGTGATGGGAAATCTCGTTGAGAAGACGAGGCTCTAGGCGGGGGTTTTCGTTGACCACGCCTAGCCATAGGGACACTCCAAGCTTGAGAGACCGGCGAGTGAACATGGCAAAGGGAATAGAGACTAGGTGGTGAGCAGCGGCCGTTTCATCATGAGGGCTACGGCAAAGGAGTGCGGCTGCCCTACGTAGAATCTCGCGTACTTCGCTTAGGGGCGTTGGTTTACGGCTTAGAATGCGAGCTTCAATGTGCTGGAGTGCAGTAGCAGCTGAAGCACTCTCATTGAGGCTCGTTGCAGCCTCAGGGCCCTTGCCAAGCATGAAAGATTCGTGCCTGTTGTTTGCTCTCATGTAGCTCAGCAGCTCGGTGCCACGAGTAGGTAGAGTCTCACCGAACCGATACTCCTGGCGAGTGGTGTATTGGGCGATAAAGTCTGACGCTGTGTTTACCGAGATATCGCCAATGCGATCCATGGCCTGGAGTCGCTGGTCTGTGGAAGGTAGTAGAGACCCCATTTCCAGGGCAAAAGAGCGGCCCAGAGATATGTGGCCATAAGCGCCAGCATCGTCATACTCAGAGAGGTATGTTTGAAGCAGACCCTTGACATCAGCTGGAGCTAGCGCCAGAGCTGCAGTCACCCATGACTTGGCCTTGCGATATAAAAGATCCATAGTGGACCGGCGATGTGTGTAGTTTTGGGACAGCTCAATGGTAACCTTTCCAAGAGAAGAGGTGAACACAGAGCGGGGATCATACACATCTGTCTCAGCCTCTAGACAGCCCGTCCACATGAGGGATAGTAGCTCCAGTAGAGCGAACAGTGACGAGCGGTAGCACAACGCCGAAGGAACATCGTTTAGGATGCGGTCAGCACAGGCAAAGGCAGCTTGTTGCACGCGCTCAACACGGTGGCAGCAGGAGGAGAAGATACTAGCAAGCTGATATGCGACATACTGTGCGGAAAAGGCTGGATCGGCTGCTTGCAGAGTCTTGTGGAGGTACTTGTCTACAACGGTAGCAGCGATAGCATCCATTGGGCCACTTAGATCCCCCTTGCGCATGCTGGGCTCAACAAAGTACGACAGGGCTTTGGTGCAGTCGCCGGCGTCGGCTCTTAGGCTCTCCACTAGGTATACGGCTTGGAGAAAAATGACTTTACGATAGCTTAGGCCCCGGATTTCCGATGCGCGACTCGGCAGAAGCTCGGAAAGAGACTTCTTTTGTATAGCCTCACGCTCGGAGCTCATGGCACGGCGGAGGACAGTATTGAGTTCGATATCGCTCTCAATCTTCTCGCCCGGTTGTTCAGCAACAAGAGGTGGTGAGTGTAAGGCTATGGTACGAAGGTCAGCCAGGTGTGCTTTGCCGCGGTCTGTTGAGGGCAAGAAGCCATAGACGGTAATGTTGAACCAGGCGTCGCGGAGCAGGCCAAAAGACTTGTCGCCTTCAGCAGTGGCTAGGGCAGGATTGCTAGTCGACATGAAGACAGCAAGCGGTTTTAAAAGTTGCGCAATCTCGCGGGCTGCGAGCTGCACATCGGCCTCTTTGGTGTGGTCCTGCCGGCTGACATCACCAAGGGCAATGACACTATCAAGAAGATACTCCCAATAGATGCCATACAAGGGGGAATCACGATTCAGATGCGTAGAGAGATACGTGCGTGCTTTCATGACAGCATCAAGGAGATTTTCGCTGTTTTCCGACACGCCCTGGTGGGATATGCGGGCATACATTTTGAGTAGCGAGCGGAACTCTAGGACACCGCTCTTGAGTGCTAGAGCCCCGGCAGCGGCAATGAGCTGGGCATCAACTTGGCTATTAACCTTGCCAAGTTTTTGCAGCAACATTGACTGTGCTAGAGCAGTAATCTTTTCATCGTTGCAGTCTTGCGCGATTCCACAGATAGCCTGGACCACATTGGCATGCACAACGCCAGCCTCTTCAGCGGCATCTCCAGACAGAGACATGAAGCTACCAGTAGTAACGCCTTCGTTGTAAAGAGCACCATAGCCGTTCGCAGGCTCGGGGGCGGTTTCAGAGCCAGAAACAGCGACTGGGCCTGTTCCATTAGCTAGTTCCTTGGCACGAGGACGCTCGGAAGCGGGACTCAGAACATTGCCTAGCGAATATAGGGTGGTGATGACGGCATCCTTGGACAGGATCTGGAGTACATAAGCTAGACTGTGGGATGCTAAAGCAATAATGTTTTGGTTGGGCGAGCTCTGGATGATAAAACGCGGCAATAGGCGGCTCACACCAAGTGCATAGTCTGGCGATAGACGGCACAGGACAGCCAAGCCACGCAGCACAGTTGAGGCTAGGAGCTCGTCAGTCATCTGTACTGGGTCAGCCAAGATTTCTTCCAGCCAGGCCATCATAGTGTCGGGATCGGCAGCATCATCATTGAGAACAGCACAGTTGACGTAGGCAATCAGAGCCGCAGACTTGACGGAAAAGGCCAGTCTCTGCTGTAGGGATGAGCCTAGCTGCACGACAAAGTCTGCGCCAGCTTCAAAATAGAGCATGGAGGCCGTAGCCATCTTTGTGTAGACTGATATGGTGTCGGTGTTGGCATCACCAGTACTAACGGCGACAGGCTCGGGAAGTTCCTTTCCGCTCATGAGTACGTCCAAGATGTGGGAGCCACGCAGCTGACTAGCGGGAACGATCAAGAGTGAGGTGACGGAAATCAGAAGCCAGGTGAAACTGCGTTGGACCAGCATAGAGCTGAGAGGCCGCCCTGACAAGGTGTAATGCTTAAGATAGCGTTTCCACTCCTTAACGGTACGATGGCCAGTAGGAGCAACACGTAGCGTAGAAAAGGCAGTCTCCATGGCTACAAGGAAGCGATCAGACAATAGACGTCGGACGTTTTGCACTAGAGATAGTCTCGAGGCGGGTGTCCAAAAGTCGGGCTGCGAAGCCACAGCATCTAGAAAGCCCAGAAGCGAGACGGCAATAGTGGCTGTGTGCATGGCATCGTCGAGATTTGGCTCATCGTCGTCCTGGGGGGGTTCAATCTTTTCGGCAGCGGCAGCACACGAAGCCAAGTAGGCCCATAGGTTATCGCTGATCTTGTCCTGGAGCTCGGGGAAGGCCTTTCCTAAATGAAGCAAAGCAGCAGACACGTGAAAGGTCAGGGATTCGGAGGGCGATGGTTCGACTTTGCGGAAGTAAGGCGAAGGAGCAAACAACTGCATATGTGCCTCTTGAATGTAGGGCGCCAGCTGGTAGGCCAGGCGCTGGGCATTTTGAACAGAGCGGATGTTGGGGGCAGCCTTGCATAGGGAAACGAGGACTTGAAATTCGCAAATAGTCTATTGGGAGAATAAAATTGAGAAGCATTAGAAAAACAGCAACGAGTGATAGTCATAGCTTGGGGTATAAGTACCATGGGAACGCGGGCCATGGGCGCAGGCGCACCAGCCACACTACGGGTACTAGGCACAAAGCCATTGGCGGCATCTTTGGCACGAGTGGCGGTTGAACAAGCGCTACAAAGCCGATCGAAATCAGAGCGGTCGAAAGACGAGTATGACGAGGTTGCAGCCAAAGAGGCAATCTTGTCGAGAGCACGCTGGCGAAAATCGCGAGCCATGTCGAGCTGGAGGAAGCGCCGGAAAGCAAATCAGCAAGTAAACCAGTTAGAACAATAACCCTAGAAACAAAAGCATAAAATAGAAAGAAAGAAACGCAAGCAAAACGAAGTCCAATGCAAAGAAGAAAAGCCTGGAGAAAGATCGCTGGGCGATGAAGGAAAGACAGCGAAATGCGCGTGACGAGGAAGAAGAAGGAAAAAGAAGAAATAAAAGACGAAAGGCGAATGGCAGCTGTGATTTGATCGTTGCACAAAAAAGGAAGCCACGACGTTGCCAGTACTAGGTTGTTTCCCTTTTGAGCCAGCTCCTGAGTATCTCAATGACCCCCCCCACATGTGACAGCTGTCTGACAGCTGCCCACACAAAAGTGTCCAGAGCAAGGCTGCTAGTCGTCAACGCAATCGTCACTATGGGGTTGCTACTTGGAGCTTGACCTTTAGTTAGCCTTACCTACTGAGAGCTTTGAATATTGGTTTTCCCTGTTAAACACTTGCTACTTTTCTTTCCTCCCTTCCATAATTACCACGGAGCCTATTACAGACACCACCATACCGGATATCCTCGACAGATAATACACTCGCACACCATCGTCAGCTAGAGTTTCGCCTATAGCAGCTATCGCCATGTCAGCCATGTTCAGCCAAAACCCCATCATGAATGGGCCCAACTACTCGTTCTCTGATACGCCTCGAAAGGCTGCTAGTGGCGAGCGTGAGCATGGATTTTACCCGTAAGAATGGCTACCCGCGAGCTCTTCTCTCTAATTGTGCCCTTTGATTGTGTGTCTCTCTGTTAGCCTAGACATTGCCACTAATAAGTCTCTTCTTCCTCTTTCTCAGGTACACGGACAACGGCGGCACAACCCTGGCTATTGCCGGCGCTGATTTTGCCATCGTCGCTGGCGACACTCGACACACTGCGGGCTACAACATCAACTCGCGCACACACCCCAAGGTCTTCCGCATTGGCGGCACTACGGCTTCGCAGGAAGACGCTACCATCATCCTGTCCGTAGTGGGCTTTGCTGCCGATGGCGAGGCTCTTCGCGACCGCATGGACATCATTTGCAAGATGTACCGCTACCGCCACGGCAAACCCATGTCTGTCAATGCTTGCGCTAAGCGCCTGTCTACTGTGCTGTACCAGAAGCGCTTCTTCCCCTACTACACCCATGCTATCCTAGCTGGCCTGGATGAGGAGGGCAAGGGCGCCGTGTACTCGTACGATCCTGTCGGCTCCTACGAGCGCGAGCAGTGCCGTGCTGGCGGTGCAGCTGGATCGCTGATTATGCCGTTCCTTGACAACCAGGTCAACTTCAAAAACCAATATGTGCCAGGCAGTGGTGAGGGTCTCAGCCTCCAGGAGCGTGAACGCAGGCCTCTTCCACGTGATGCTGTAGAGCGGTTGGTCAAGGATGCCTTTGATGGGGCTGTAGAGAGACACATTGAGGTTGGTGATGCCCTACAGATGCTGACCATCACTAAAAACGGCATTGAGGAGACGGTGTTGCCCCTGAAGAAGGATTAGAGAAGAGCGGGTCGGAGTACAGGCGTGAGCTGTAAAGAATACAACAGGGGATTGACGACTGGGCAAACAGATTAACACGCCCGGCAAATGGACCATAGCGAGGCAGATTGCTTATGATGTTTAATGAAGCCATCATTGTTACAGGTGTGCGTGTGCGTGTTTGAAATAAACTGTGATAATCGCGACTGGTACATATAATTAAGAGCCTCCTCCGCCTTGTATTAGGAAGATGGAATAGCTCGCCTAAACAAAATAGACATGTTCCCAACTGGGGCCATGTTACTAAATAAACTACATGCAAATCAAAGCGTATAAACCAAAATACACAAGTCAAAGCATCAACTCCCTATCATACAACGCTGGTAGCCCTGTCTACTGGAAGCTCAAGTCCCCACTATTTGATATCTACCCCAGCTCATGGCATCACTTCCTTAAAACGGCTGGCCCTCTCGTCGGTAGCTACGGGACTCGCTCCGTCTTGCTTTAAGTGCTTGGGGAGAGGGGGCACGTCTAAGCCACCGCCAGTGATCCCGTTACTCTTTCCACGAGCCAAGCTTGGCTCATGTACGAACTCGCGTTTCTCATCGACTTTGGCATCCTTTGCGCTTAAAGATGGTGCCAGCTTGTTAAAGAAGCTGGACCGCTTCTTCTGCTTAATACTACGCTCAGCGCCATCGATACCCTCAGTTCTGTTACCAGCTACCGTATCAGCACCATTGGCTGGTGGGTACCCCGACGATAGAGTTGAGGCTACACCTGTCTGTGCATGTGTGTGAGGCACGGGGTCTGCTCCTGCGACCAGCATGTCGCTGTTGTCCAAGCCGCCGACCTGCGAGATATCCTTGCGTGAGCGTACATGCGTACGGAACCAATTGCGGACACGGTCGGCTGGAGATGTTTCACTTTCCAAGGGAATATCATACTCCTCATCGACATGGTCGGCCCGAGATATACGCTTCTGCTGTTCTGGTAGGACTGATGCGGCATTGAGCTGTGTTTGGCGCGCACGTTCTAGAGATGCCTCACGTCGCTCATCACGTGATAGTTCGCTTGATGGCACACCTTTGGCCTTGTGTTCAGCTTCAGAAGTGGTAGGATCTTGAGCAAGTGCGGAGTTACTAAGGCCGTGGTCTACAGAGCTAGCAGTAGCAGTGGGCATGGAAGCGGGAGTTTTCTGGGGCTCCTGGGTGCTACTAGAATTTGCTTGCTCCTTTTCCTGTTGTTGGGCTCCCTGGTCGTAGTTTGGGTCATAAGCAGAATCGACATCGATGTTGTCGTTGATGCGCTTCTTAGCTTCAATCATGGGCGGATTGGACTGCAATGGGTGTAAGGGTGAGCCCAAAGCATCGGCTGCTGTTTGGTGCGAGCTTTCGAGGGCAGTACTGGTAGCAGCGCCAACGCCGGCACCAGTGGCACCAGCCAATACAGCCATGGGAACAACAGGCTCATGCTTGTTGCTGGCCTCAGCTGGCTCGGTCTCATGTTGAACTTGGGATGCAGGGTTATTCTCAATGGTGGTGGCATGTGTGCTAGCATCTGGGCTACCATCTGTAAAGGGCACGGCAGCAATGACAGTAGTATCAGGTGTGGGTGTTGAGGACTCGTCGATAGGTGATAGGCCTGCAGGGGAACTGGCAGGAAAATCATGCAACTCCTCAGGAGACACGGTCGCGGACATGACAGCCGTTTCTGATGACGTGGGCAAGTTGCGGTCAGCACTCTTGTCAGGGATAGTGGGCACAGGCTCATCAGGGTAAGTAGGGGTAGAGATGAAGGCGGGGACGATGGCTTCAGAAGCAGGAGAAGAAATTCCCAAGGCAGAGTGTTCGATAGGAGATTCTGGCGAAGCAAGCTCGGCAGGAGAAACAGTAGAGGAAGCGACAGTAGCCGTCGTAAGGTCGGCAGGAGCAACAGTATCAATAGCAGGTTTCACAGTAGGAGAACCAGTAGTAACCGCTGTAGAGTCAACGGGAGCGACAGTATTAGTGGCAGGCTTGGAAGTAGCAGAGGGCTCGCCGGCAGTGGTAGCTAGATGTTGGGTGCTAGCCCCCATGGCAGGAATTTCTAGACCAGGAATAGGCACCGGGGCACTGATACTGTCTTTAAGCTTCGAGTGTTTCTGGCTACCCTTTGTCTTTTCCTTGTCCTTCTTCTTTGCTTCTTTCGCCGCTAGCTTGGCTTGCTTTTTTTTCTCCTTTTTCTCACGCTTTTTCTGGCTGTTGAAGATGCTGACAATCTCATTTAGCTTGCCCTTGCGTGCTTTGTCTGCCGATTCTTCCTGTTTCTTAGTTTCCTGCTCAATACGCTGTTGCTCCTTGCGCGCTTTCTCGGTTGCCGCGCTTTCTCTAATGTCAGTGAACAGCGGTTCCAAGTTCTGGTTGGCTAGAGCTTCAACCTCAGTCTTATCAACAGTGACTCCGCCTCCAACGTTGTACTTGTCCGACGGCCCGGCCCAGCTAGATACTGGTGTATCTGGGCCATCTTCGTCAGCCCGATCCCGCTTAGCCTTGCGGTGAGCCGCTGCTTCTCGAGCTTTGGCCTCCCATGCAGTCACATGGCGTGGGTGGAGCCGCCCTGTTGTGGCCATAGTCTCCTCATCGATTTCAGCCATTGTGTTTTCGACGTTGCGGCGAGCCGCAGCTAGCAGGGCATCACGCTCGCTCTGTCGTTTGCGTATCTGCATGCTGGAGAGGCGCTTGGCAAAGATAGAACGTGGCTGATCGTCAGCATGGGCCTTGAAGTCACTGTCCTCAACATCGCTATCATCACCGTCAGCCCCAGAGCTGCCATCGTCCTGTCGATCATGACGCCGGCCGAGACGTGAGAACTTGCGACTGCTGGTCCGGTCCTCGGCAATGTAGTAGCTTTGGCTATCGCGAACTGTCAAAGATCCGTCGTCCATCTGCGCCAGACGGGCTTGTGCCAGCTTCCAGGCTTTTTCGTGCAGCGGGTCATGAGTGGCCCCGGCGGAGGCCATATTAGCCTTTTGCTTTCCCTTACTGCTGCCAGCTTGTTGCTGGGCAAACATCTGCTGAGCCATAGCTAGAGCTGTTGCATGGAGCTCCTCCTGGCGGCTCCTATCGTAGCCGGAAGCACCAACGTTTAAGTTTCCATTAGTCGGAGTGGAAGCTGAGTACATGCTACGTGGTCGGGTAGCGTACAGTGGCGGAGCCGAGGCCCTACGCTGCGCGTTGTCCAAGTACGGTGCATGGGCTACAGTGGCAGCACTAAGGGCCTGGCCTGATGGAGCACGTGTAGGCGGCTGCATGGAGTAGCGCCTCTGCTGCAGTGGTTGCTTCAGCTTGAGTGGCAGGGCCTGAGACAGCAGCTGAGCATTCTGTTGCTGGTCCTGCTGCTTGTTGGCCTTGGGCTTGATAAACGACTGTTCCAGTGCCCCGCGAGCCGCAGCCATCGACCAAGCATCCTTGTCAAGCTTGTCAACCGGAACGGGCGGATTTTGAGTGCTGACGGTGCTTTGGCGCTGCGAAACAGAGAGCTGGCCTGGAGAGCGCTGGCCAGTCTGTTTAGGCAAGCTGGACCGTGGGATGGCAGCCAAGGCAGATGCCGAGGCGGCGGCAGATGCCGAGGCCGAGACTGGTGCTGACATTGATGCCGTGGTTGAGCGGCTAAGCACCAGGTTGGCGGCAGCCATGGAGAAGTCATCATTGGACGGACGGTGAACTACAGGGCTCTTGGTGTTGTACCAGCCGTAATGGGCGGCAGCAGCGCAATGGTCCATGGTAACGCCGCCTGCGCCGGAGGCGGTTGGGGTCTTTTTAGAATGTACTGAAAACAACTAGGGTTAGCTGTGTGGGGAGGCAAACGCCAGGACTGCGGGAAGATCAACACTTACATGTAGCCATCTAAAAGGGTATGTGATGGTGATGTCAAGAATGCGATTGGGTCTGCAAAGACTCTTGTGGGAGAAGAGGTCAAGAAAGGGAGAGATGTCGAAGAGAAGGTAATGAAGACAGGGAAGAAAAGAAAAAAAAGAAGAAAAGACAAAAAAGAATGACTGACGTGAAATAAGCAAAGCTCGCATTCCTGGCCTAATGTCGCAGCTTTCTTTTGCCTCTCTGGCCCAGAGCGGAAGACACAGAGCCAAAAGCTCCAACAAAAGAGGATGCGCTGACGTCACTTTCGCGCTGTAGCTGTGATTGGTTGAGCGCAAAGCTTTGGAGAACTTTTATCAGCATGTTTATTACTGTTATTATTTGGGTTGAATGATCTACGATCTGCGCTGTGCTTGACTCGGTCTAGGCCCGGGAAGCTCTTGACAAGCTTAGTCTTTTGCCTTCAAAGCTTTTCTGTGCTCATGTTGTTGTACTTCCGTTTGCGGGTAGATCTGGTCACACCAAGACCACATTAGGACTAAGAAGAGCCCGAAGTAGTGGGTCAAGTCAGTAAGTTATCTAGTCAAGCGCGTGCGTGATTTTTTGTAGCGACTCAGGCCTTGGTATCAGCAAGTTGTGCAAGTAAGGGAAACAGTTGGCGATATCTGCACATCCTCGGCGATGCTGAAGGCGGTGAGGGTTAGGAGCGTAAGGTCATTTACACAACTAGGGTTAGTGGGGGATTAGCCCTTCCCCTAGGATCCACTCATACATATCTATGTTAGGGCCCACAAGATTCTTTAGACTCTGTGGACATCCTCTCCTTGGCCTCGTGGAATCGCTTAGCTCTATAATCATTCGCACATGGCAGCTAGTTCACTGACGGAAAGTCCCCGCAAGACTATGCCAGAGTCTATCCTGAACCTGCGTGATGTGGCTACTACGGTGAATGATTTCTTAGGCCAGCCGTGAGTTCCATCTGGTGGGTTTAACCCTAGTGACACACGATTAACCTGGAAATAGGCTCTTGAAAGAAGGCGTCTTGTATCGCTCGGCACACGTTGGTACGTCTCAAGTGCAGCCACGCGTGATAGCTATGACAAATCTAATAGTGAAAGTAGACAATGCTTCTATTGAGGACCGCATCTTCATTTCCCGGGGTTTAGGAATAAAAAGAGTTCTTGACTTGCGCTCACGGCAAGTTCATCGCTAGACTCCCACTAGGAAGATATCGTAGCTAACGTTGTTCAAGATCGGAGCAAACCCCGCGCATTGATGGCTTGCCTCTCCAGATTGCCCATGTCGAGCATGTGAGAATCACGATGCCGTCTTGGCGGTACAAACTGCAGCTTATTTTGCAGCTTTCGTTTCTTGACATACTGTGCGTGAAGCTCTGTGCTCTGCATTGCATCTCAACTGCTGATATTTTTCAGGTCTCTCATTTGGATTGCGGTCTCTGCCGGGATCATGCAAGCTAAGGAGTTCGTCACTCGAAAAGTTGTCGTGCCACTGGGTCTTTCCCGTTTGACCATAGATGGCATAGGCTACTCACAACCTGAGCTGGCTGCCGTATGTTGCATGCTCCTTGGCTTATTATTTCTCCCCAAGTTTCGGCTAACACGCAACTCAGGCTATCCGCACGCTTATTCGCCAACCAGCAGTGCCCGTTTTGGTACATTGTGCCCAGGGAAAGGACCGCACCGGTCTTGTCATTGCCTTGGTTTTGATGCTGCTCGATTGTCCGCGAGCTGCCATTGAGCACGACTATCACTTGTCTGACAACGAGATCACGATTGAGCGTGCTGAACAGCTGGCCAATTTGCGCCAGAAAGGGCTAACACAGGACTTTGCGCGCACAGCCAATGGCTTGATTGAGGAGCTTGAGGAGTATTTGGACGTGCAATACGGAGGCGTGTGCGGCTTTGCAAACAAGGTAGGTATTACGGACGGTGAGATGGAGGAGTTGAAAGAGTTACTGTTAGTGGACCCCAAAAAGAAAGCCATGTAGCTGCATTGATATTTAGCACTAAATCTATTCGGCCAGTACCCATGCGCAAAGTTCACGTCAGGGCATGTGCTATTTCTTAACAAGCCGTCTTTGATTTCTTCGTAAACCGTCCCTGAATCCAGGACCGGTACATCTTCTGCTTGCTTGCGCGGTTTACAATCAATCGGTTGTCCACTGCAAGGTTTTCAATGTTAAACTCATCACCCCATAGGTTGACTAGCTCCTCCTTTTCGAAAAAGTATACACGCGTGCCATCACCACGGACATAAAAGTTTTCCTCCATGTAGCGGCCCTTGCGAAAACGCACCTGTGCCAAGTCGCCACGGCCGTAGTCACGGAAGCATACATGGCCTCCAGGCTTGACAAGACGGCTGACGTTTTCAACAGCCTTGGCCCATTGTGTAGGCGAGAGGGCCGAGAATATGAAAATTAGGATTGCCACGTCAACAGTGTTATCTTCTAGGTTAGGTGGGAGAACGTCGCCAGAGACATCCCAGACATCAGCCTGCATAAAAGCCGTATCGTAGGTGTCTTGAGTGCGCATGACTTCAACTGCCTTCTTGGAAAAGTCGCAGGCATGTATGCGTAACTGCGAGTTTTTGTTGGCAGCAAGGAGGGGAAAGGCAGTGTTTCCAGCGCCAGCCCCAATCTCCAAAACCACCTTGGGGCCTACGTTTTCTTCGATCACCTCGGACAAAATAGGGAATTCCTGCCTCAGCCACTTCCGATCTTTGAAGAAGTTGGCCGTATTGTTTTTGTAAAACAGGTTCCACCATTTCGCTGGATCATTGTTAAATCTGCCTGAGCCAGGTTGTTAGCAACTGACTTGCGTATCGAGAATAGAAAGTGTGAAGAGGGGGTAGATGATGTGTCAGATGGGAGCGAAAGACTAAAAAGGTGCAATTGTCATCATTTTAAATCAGATGAACTATGCTATATTTGTGAAATCATCACAACATCAGTGTTTAAATGGTAATTGTCGAGGGCTACTATAACTTACTCTTGTCAAAGTCTGAGACCGGAGACTGACGTTGCTTTTCAATTTGCTGTTCAGTGTACTCTTTGTACGAGTCGTCCGTCTCCACATGGTCCCAGGCGTTAAACTCGTAAACATCATCTCCTTCGTTCAAGTATCGGCTACCAAACTGAAAGGGGTCGCTGCGCTTGAGGTTGTTGTTAGGATCGTGCGATCTGTGAGGAGGGATCTGGGCAGACTCCCCCTCGGCGGCAGTCGGGGAATCAGAGACTTTCGTTCCAGAAGAGCCTCCAGCAGCAACAGAAGCTTCTGCAGCGGGAGAAGTCTCATCAGATGAGATAGTATTCGGAGTGGTAGCAGCGCAGGGGCCGTCAAGACTCAACGCCGCAGTTCTGGCCTCCAAGCCAGTGGCATTGGTGGTTGTCTTTTCCTCAACAGGCGCCGGAGTGCTCATATTGGAAAAAGGAGAAGTGGTCTGTCAAGCCTCATGGCTAGATTCACTCCCAGAAGAGAGAGAAATAGGAGCACTGAGGGGAAAGAATGGAAGCAAGAGCAAAGGGGAGCGAGAAGGCAGGAGTATGAAAATTTGCTTCCAGCATCATTTTATATAAGGATGAAAAAAAAAAAAAGTATGGGTCTTGGTGAAGTGGGGCTGGGGCGGGGCGGGGCACCGGCTGGCTAATTTGTGGCTAAAATGCCTGCTTCTGTATGATAAAACGACATCATTGCTTATCAGCGATAAGTAAGCTTGAAGTTTAGAAGCTTGCAGCTGGCCTATTCAATGCCAACAAGGGCCGCATCTTTGTCTAGTTTGCGGTATCTCGGTCATCAACTACCAAGCAGTATTGCAATTACTTAACGTTAAATTAAGGCATCATACTCCTAGCGCCTATTCCGTGATACTGATATCTCTTTTTTGTTCTTCCCATTGCCATGTCTCCTTCTTTGATCTGGCCCCAGGCCCTGTTGTCGCCTGAGGAAACCCTCCAGCTGGCCCAACAAGCACCCAAGTTCCTCGCCAGCAACCCCCAGACCTACTCATCCTCACCACTCTCTGCCCTCCTTGGTGCCACCGAAAGTCGCGAGACATGGATTACGTATGAAAACCTACTGTTAGCATGTCTGCAGACTGGCGACGATGAATCGGCGGTTCAGATCCTAGAGCGCTTAGTGAGGCGCTTTGGTGATGACAACGAGAGAATCATGGCTCTAGAGGGCTTGTTCAAAGAAGCCGTGGCAAAGACGCCCGCTCAGCTAGAGAGCATTCTGAATGATTATGTGGCGATTCTAGAGTCGTCACAGGGTGTCTCCTTAAATATCGTAAGTAGCGAAGACAATGACTGACGAGACAGTGTTTTTGGGAAAATAGAGCCATTTTTGAAGTTTGTTTTAGCTAACAATTTCTACTTACTCCTTTCAGCCTATCGCAAAGCGAAGAATCGCTCTTGCTCGGTCAATGGGAAAGGTCTCAGATGCCATAAGCTACATCAACGAACTCCTCAAAATCACACCAACCGACGCGGAAGCTTGGGCTGAGCTGGCCGACATGTATTTATCACAAGGTCTCTACGGCCAAGCTATATATTCTTTCGAAGAAGTGCTTGTCTTAGCACCAAATGCATGGAATGTGAGTCTTGGTCAACCAAATTGCATATACTCCAATGCGGGAAGGGGAGGAGAAGGGGGCATGTACTAACCAAGCTGTAGGTGTACGCTCGCCTAGGCGAAGTCCTGTTTATGGCCGCCACTGCGAAAGGCTCAGATGAGACACAAGCCCCGAGATACCTTGCAGAGTCTGTGAAGAGATTCTGCCGTAGTATTGAGCTATGTGATGACTATCTACGTGGCTATTATGGCCTCAAAACTGTAAGCTACACCTACCTTGTCTGCTCTCAGTGACCACGCAACAGGAACACCTATGCTAACATGCCCGCCAATCAAAGGTTACCGACTATCTCATTAAAACACCAATTGCCACAAAGCCCAACAAAAATGAGGAGCCCATGGACTTGCCAGAGCCCAAGACACTTGGCTTGCTTAATGAAAGGGCCACAAGTAAACTAGCCGAAATTGTCCGCCATTACGCTGCAGGCGAAAATACATGGGCAGGCTACAAGAGCACGGAAATTTCAGCAGCCAAGGCATTGCTAGATGCATCGTCGGAGACTAGAGTCAGATGATCCAGCATTCTATGACTAGGCTGTCTATCCATCTCCCTGAATGCTTATGACATGTACATGTGTGATGGCATCAATAGGTATCGACGACATGGGAGTTAGCAGCAAAACCAAGTACGAGGCAGAGTTGGGGTAATGTATAGCTGCCATATCCCAAGCAACTTAACACTTGGGAGCCCTGAGCGACCATGTAGATACGCATTCGAAACCAGCAAGGGGTACCGTGTGTTAAGCGGTGTAGCCGGAGAAGGCCAGAAAAGCAATATATAAGCAGAGGTTTTTTGGGTTGCCCCTCCTTCATCTCACTACCTTGAGTCAACAGCCTAGAAGTCCGGTCGGTGGTCTGATAGGAGACAGTAATACGGCTGTAGCAAAATCGCCGTAGTGAGTATAGGAACAAAAGCAAGGCTTCAAGAGAAAACCGGCATATACATTAATGATGATGCCTTTTTGTAGATGGCGAAAGCAAGGTGATGTTGCCGTTTGACCCCTTCACAGCGTGGACGCTCCAATTTTTGGCTCATAAACTAGAACCACTTCAACCAGACATTTGGTTCAGACTCTTGCGTGATATCCTGAGCAATATAATGATAGCCAATAGAGCTCAGAGAGTCCTCCGCAGTGTGCATTTTTTATTCCATACACGCCCTAGAGCCCGATAGCCCACAGTCTCGTGTAAAAGAGAATGTCTAGTCCCAAAAACGCCTAGAACAGCCTGTATGGTTCTCGGCCTTGTTCCTCTGCTTACACATGCGTGTCAGGGCCTAATTTATTTGTACAACACGGCCAACAAATGCTTTCTATGCAGTTAAGATTGGAATAGACAGGTAATCTGATCAGCTGTTTATCCAGGAGATGCTAGTCTAAACGAAAGAATTGAGAGGGATATACATGCAGTAGAGGTGCATATCTACATATATGCTGTTGCATGCGTACAAACAATGGACATTGTCTATGGATATTATACCAGGCCCAGCTCCTCTCCAAGCGGTCCAGGATAAAATGCATGCAAAGGAGCACATGTGGTGCAAGACAGCATGCTCGAAGATACAAGACGCAAGACACAAGCGATATACAAGATACGGTACATCCCGCGTCTACTCATCGGAGAGCCATTGTCCATACAGGCTTACATGAGCCAAACATCCCGCACATACGCAAGGCTTTACATGTGTATGTTATACTACACCGACATTTGCATGGTTCCCTCCTTTGCGTAGATATATTGTAGAATGCCAGCTCATCACACCCACGTCTTTGCTCTTGCTGCGCGCTGCATGAGACACTACGCAAATAAAAAAATGATACAGGGACAAGCTCGGGGCTAGGCCGCATCGAGATCCTAGTGTGTGGAAGGGCCATGTAGGACATGTAGACTTATCCTCCTGTGGGCCGCAGTTTCTAACCATTGATACATGCAAGAAATTTTACGGAGGTTTCTTTAGCGGCACAAGACCGCCAAACTTGAAGGGCAAACCGAGGCCCAGGTCAAGGGACAGATCACAACAATGGGGAGATTTTAGCTTGGAATATCAAGCATAATAGCGTTGACACAAAACCGGAAAGGCGATCCTCATAATGAAGCTCTGTGAGGGCAGTAGAGCTTTGCTTGGGCTATTTCTACGTTGGTGCCCAACTTCCCCCTTGTGAGCATCAACGCCACAGTGTGGCGTCAAGCACGAAATACACAGTGCCCAACGCCGTTGTGATGAAACAATTATTAGCAGCTATGGTTGAAGGTATTCTATTAAATTCGATGATCTTTTTCCCTTTCCTTTCCGCTGGCTAGCGGTCAGTGCTATCATAGAATATATAGTACGTATATGTCATGTGACCTAGGGCTGG
>JAXCEX010000139.1:0-71184 GCA_038382965.1 Ceratocystis huliohia | reverse complement strand
TGGTTAGGGGGTTTTGGATTTGTGTACACCACTGAAAACAGATTCACCGCTTGGATTATCCAAAATCTATCGGGCTCTCTCTACTTGCTGGTATTCTAGTATTCTGATAATCTGGTATCTTTGGAGTTTTCCCTTTGCCTAATTCTCGGTGAAGACAAGCAGTGTGATCGAGCGGACCCCTTACACTGGCTATATACAGCGGAGCTGAGCATAAAAGCCGTAATTGGGCACTGTTCATCAATGTTGTAGTGCACTGGTAGATAGCACTTCTTTCATAGGCCAGGAACAATGAGTGTTTGAGAAGATAAATCCTAAGGGGAAGGCATAAGGGTGTCAAGGGCCAGCTCCAAGTGCTAATGCTGCTACGCTACAATAGGCGCTTACTATGGGAAAGCATTTGCTACGCACAAAAAGCAGGACCCTGGCACACGAAGATGGCATTTCCTTTTCACTTTGTGCCAGCCACGGTGTTGTGTCGTCGAAATTGGGGTGCAACTCGTTGAGTGACAGTGATGATGTATGGGGGCTGTTATTTGCTAATGAAACTTTGTGAGTAGAATCACGCTAGGATGATCAAGAGGAGAACTGGGGAATTCCGGTGTCAAGTTACTCTGGAAGGGCGTTTGAGGGCTTCCTTCTCTAAGAAAGCTAGGGAGGAGAGACATAGAAGTCTTAGAAATAAGCATAGTATGCCTAGAGAATATGGAATTACATGTCTTGAAGATTGGGTTCTCTTCTTTTTTCTTTTTTTTTCTCTTAGATAATCCAGGTATTTTTTTTAATACACCGCTATTTGCAAAATATTTTTAAAAAAAAAGAAAGGAAGGATGAGAGCTTGAGCCCAACAGCACCTATAAAGCCAGGGTGAAGGGGGAGGGGAGGGGGGAGGAGAGAGGGGACAAGTCCATACAAACAGGTATGCACAACTCATTTTCTTGCTTTTTTTCCTTTCTTTTTTCTCCATCTCGATACGGAGCTAGCCGCTTCCACAACCGTGATTGACTTACTGAAAACCATATTGTTCTTCAGTGCAGTATCTTGGAGGGCATTTGAGTGGGCTAACAAGTCCTTTTATAGTCAGTCAATAAATTGGGCTGGAGCACGGCCTTGAACATCCTTAAAATGACATCATAATGTTAAGATTCATGTAAACCCTGCCGTGAGTACTCTACTCTAAGGCGCCGCGGCCTAATTCAAGTGGTAGTTGGAAAAAACCAAGGAGCAAAGCGTATAGCTACGGGAGGGCATGGAATAAAAACAAAGTGCATGTTCATTGTCCATCCTATTACATGCACGACACGTGTTCAAAGGAGTGGGATAGAGAAAAGAGGAGTAGAACAGATATCTAGCCAAAGGCAGGCTCGGCCTAGCTGAGGCTTGTTGGGCTTGTCACGGACGTGCCCATTGTTATGAGAACATTTCGAAAGAAAGAAGGGAAACATGAACATGAATACCGCTAGATGGGCTTCCCAAAAGATGAATCAAAGAAAAACATAAAAAGCCATTACCAAGAAAGACATGGAAGACGAAAAGGGGGTGGGGGGGGGGGTGTTGTTATATAGCAAGACAGCAAAGCAAAGCGGACGGATGAAAGAACAACAACACAAGAGCAGAGCGAACTGTATAGAAGTAGAAGCAGCTACAGCTCGAGAGGAAGAAGAGAGCCATCCTTCTTATAGCCAGCCTTGTAGTAGAGGGGTGGGTGGTGTATGGGGAATGTAGTATGAGAGTGGTGTAACAGGTGGTCTCCGCTGCTCCAGCCTAGCTCTCATATACAAGCTACATGCCGATTTACTACTTGCTCTTCCTCCTCTCTTCTACTTATTTCTATAAACCTCTCTGGGGCTTTAATCTAAAGATAGCCGTACACAAGGCTTATTTTCTTTCCCCTCTCGTTATTTTTATTTTTATTTTTTTTTCCGTCCCTAAGCACCATCATACCATAACCGTCTTCATATGCGCAGAATCGAGAAAAGATTGGTGTGGGCAGCCTAGTACTGATGTGTTGGTTAAAATATTTATGCCAACACTCAAATGTTGTATTCGATTAGAGCGAGTCCGTTTCCTAAGCACGCTATCACAGACTCTGCATTGCCCGCTAAAGCTGGCAATCTTGGTCTTGACTGGGAGTATATAAGCCAACAGACTTCCTGCTTGTTTCCCCCCCTTCTCTAGAAAGACTCGGCGGCTATAATCTACTGTACATTCATTTTAGGCTATAACAAAGCCTCTGTACTTCCCCCCAGCCATACATGCACATCGCCAAATAGAACGGTAGAGGGTCGAATTCTTCTATATCTAGCAGCTAATATTACTGCCGCCTATTGTGTAGAGACGGCAATCTTTACTACGCCTTGTTCACATATATACTACACCTTGAAAAGACAGCATACACACACACATACACACACACACACATACACACACACACACATACACACACACATACACTTACATATACACATGCACAAGACGCTACATGACAAGACCAATTCCAGATCTTCTTCGTTCTCGCATCAACCCGTTCAACCCGTCTTCAACTCCTATTTTCCCCGTCCATAATGGCCCCAGAGTCTACTGAAGATACTGCCCACCTAGCTACTGAGACTCCCAAGAAAAACACCCGCCCCCACCACGACCACGACACCCGCCAAGCTCAGAGAACAGCGGCATCAGCTACTCTAGAGAAAAGTCCCACGGCCCTTTCCACTGACCTGGGGCTAGAAGGCTCAGCAGGTGGGAGCATTGGCCGTGCTGTGCCACCAAGCTCCAAATCATCTTTGCCGCCTACGCTATCATCTGCTGCTCGCACAGTATCAGGCATACCAGACAAGCCTCGGAGAAGATCTACCCGTACACCCAGACCAGCCACAGAAATAGCCTCGAGTATATCTCCGAGACAAACCGTGACTCGAAAGTCTGCGCAACGTCAGCAGCAACAATTGCTCCGGGAGCAGATGCGGCAGGTAGAGCAGCAGCAACACCAACAGGAAGGACAAGGACAAGGCCAGATGCAGAAGCAAGGACAGGAGCGGCAGGCAAGACAGCATTCAACCGCCCAAAGCAGCTCCAGCCTCACTCCGGCTTCAGCCTCAGCTTCAGGTGCTAGCCGTACTCCCCTTAGATCGACTGTTTCACAGAAGCGGAAGCGGGCCGCCAGCCTGAGCGACGGCGACTCCGAGAACGACTCTGACAGCAACAGCAGCAGCGAGCATATCAAGAGAGAGACACCCAAGGCAGATAGACAGCCACACCAGTCCAAGAAGGCGCGGACATCATCCTACACAGCTACTGCCGGAGTGATCGCTGCCGTTATCTCCGACTACCAACACGGCAACAATAGCCACAAGCGCGCTAACTTCAAGTCCGACGGCCACGGGCTAGCCTGCCCTTTCTATTGCTACGACCCTGTGGGCTCGCGAGAGTGCCGCAACTTCTTACTGACAAAGATCAGCTACGTCAAGCAGCATCTAACGCGGCACCATCGCCGGCCGCTATATTGCACGCGGTGTTTGGCAGAGTTTGACGAGGAAGACGGCTTGCAAGTACACGTACGGGCAAAGGTATGTGAAGAAAAGGTGGCTGTGTCTAAGCCACGGGGAGTGACTGAAGAGCAGCTACGCCAACTGCGGGGCCGCGTGGACCAAAAGAAGCGGGTTAGCGACCAGTGGTTCGATATCTACAGCATTGTCTTTCCTAATGCTGAGCGGCCTAAGTCGGTTATTGTCGATCACGACGTGTCACCTGATGTCGGTGATTTCATTGGGTATCTCCTTTTCAAGTTTAATGAACACATCCCGCGTCTGGCAGCAGTTGCAGCAGCCCAGGCGTCTGGTACTAGTGAAGTTGAGTTCCGTGATTTCTGCCCTGAAGTCAGGCAGGAACTCGGCCATGTCACGGTGGACGTGGCCCAGCTTACGCAGCTAATAAAGGACCAGAGCCGTGAGACCTACAGGGAGTGGTGCCGCATGACCAAGGTTAAATGTGACAACACTCGTCGTGACCAGGCAGAGAGACAGCGCACCCGCGAGCACAATGGACTGCGTTCTAAAGTGATAAGTGCGGCCGCTAATGCGGCCGCCTCTGTTGGCGAGGAGTACGAGCCTGACTGGGACATGGACTTGGAGATTGACTCTGAGTTAGATCACGATTCGGTGCTTGGCGACTACAACTATACTGATCCAGACCACTGGCCTATAACGGCTTACGAGGACGGAGAACTGACGCCTTTGCAAATGGATTTGCAAAGGCAGGGGCTGAGACACGATGAAGACCAGCAGCTACAATGGCAGATGCAGCGCCACAGCCACGCACCAGCGGACCAGTCTTCGACACAGTCTGGACCCAGGATTCAGTTTCCAGGCCCAACGCCATGGCCTGGGAAGGCACGGGCTCAGGGGACTGAAGCACCAGCTCATCTCCGATCGCATTCGCGGTCTCACTCTTGCCCTGAAGACTTGGCATCTGACCAGACGGGTCGTACTCTTCCAGCACAGAGCTCCTGGGCTGCTGACCAGCAGCGCCAGCCCCAGGACCCTCAGGCATTGCTACAGTCACATAGACAGCATCAGGCTTCAGCTGGCTATTTTGAGGCCAGCCTATCTGACTCTCGCTCACAGCCTCATGTATCTTTAACGCAGACTATAGATGCGTACCTTCCCTATTCGCCAACATCTTTACTAGCAAACCCCCCAATGACATACTCCCATGACTATCCTTCGGGGTCGCCTAAGCATACGTCACCTTTCCAAGCTAATCAGGCATCCTCTGCTTTTTTGTCTGCGGCTGGGCCCCGCGAGCACGGGACGGCTAGCGCGCTTCCTAGCAGCGAAGTCCGGGCTGCGATTGGCCCTTACTCATCACCACCACGAGCCATCCTCAAACGAGCCACCACCGGCGGTGTTCGTCCCGCTGATAGGGCGGGCGCTGTCTCGCCATCGACAGCCGGCATGTTCTCGCCTCGGCCAGGCCTGCTGCGTTCGGTAACCACAACAGGGAGCTTGTCACCAGCGAGTTCCTCAAGAATGCTTCCACCACGGCCTACAAGCTCTGGAATAACTGGTGCAGCTCGGCAGATGGCTGCAGTAGAGCCGCCTAGACTTACATCGTCGCCTGTAAATCCACCCGGGTCGCCAACCGTGGCCCATGGCAGTGTATACCAGGCAAGGCCAGGCTCATCGGGCAGCCAAACAGCAACAAAGGAACGAAGAGGGTCCGGATCGCGCAACCCCCGTAACGATATGGCTATCGAGTCGCTGTTAGGGCCGACAATATCCGAATCTAGTCGGGATATCAGCGGAGGATAGGAACGGGTGATGCTACTAACCCTTCTTTTTCTCTGCTCCTCCTCTCCTTACTCCTTTCTTTTATTGATTTTCTAGCCTATAGGCTTTCTTGTTTATATTTACTTTCCTTTTTAGGTTCCTAGTGTCTAGTGACTTGGCGAGCCGGCTCTGTTCGGGCGAGCCTCAACGGCCGTAAAGATACAAAAGTTTTGTTTAACCAGGCCTGGGTTTTGGGGTTTGTTTGTTTGCATGCCATTGCCTATGTTATTTTTGTTTTTGGGAGGCTTTAAATTGATGCCTTACGACTTTGCTTCCATTGTTTACAACTGTTGTATATAGATTTCCTTTGTACTATATATCCACCTATCTTAGAACATTGTTGGTAGATGGTATCACAACTGGCAAACCCACTGTTTGTGGTGATGGAACTTGTGGTTTTGTTTAGTTTTATTCTACTTTTTTCTTGTATCAGATATCTCTTTTCTTGGTCTGATAGCCTGGCTTGCTTGCTAGCTTACACCAAGTCTGTTTCTTTCAGGCAGCTTTGTCTGACAAGGCTCAAGACTATGCAGGGTATAAGTCTCTCTAGTCGTACACTCTATTACATTCAACGCCCCAGTTCAACAGCACAACCGCAACTAACATGATCCAGCAAGTCTTGTACTAACAGGAATTTCATTCCGTATGCGGTCCAATAGTACGCCGGGCTGACTTTATCATATGGCATAAAAGCAGCTTTTAGCGCGTTGCATTCTCGGTTATTTATTATGCAATATACCACAATTAGAATCAGTGCCTGACAGCCTAGTTCTTTTAGTGTTCTGGATGTGCAGGCCGGCAGAAAGGGGGAGAGAAAGTGAAATAGGCTTTGTGTGCCCATTAAGACATGCATATGGATAAAAGCATGTGTATAGTGCATCATAGCGGGGACATTATTTGGGCACCAATCCCACATCGTGCTTTCAACACAAAGGCTTCTTCTCCTCTAATTAGCACACATGTCACTTCTTACTCTAGTACCGAACCTTAAATGACAACACATCGGTTCCAGGCTGGATACGCCCTAGAAACCCATGGTTCTAGACTAACGCTGAACGGACATGAACCGGCGGTCCTTGCGTCCCGGACAGACTTGGCATAGCACTCAGAAGCCACCTCATCACTTCCTTGGTCTTCTCCATGTAATGCATGGGCCAAGTTTACCCGATAGTGATGGGCGCGCCTCGACGGCCACATCTATCTCTGCTTTAGATCTTGTCTCTCATCACACACTAAAGCTTCTCGTTGCTTGTTGTCCACTATACCGTCACGTTTATGCAGGCTCATGTCTGAGGCCTAGTCCAGCTTGAAGCCCAATTAATAATCAGGTGTAGATATGAGTCAAAGCCATACTTGAGATTGCCATGCCTAACACTGGTGTTATGCTGGGTTTGCTTTTCGTGTTAGCAATGCCCCTGACGATGGTGACAAAACTTATGCAAGCTTGCGGGGAATGAGTTGGCAGTTTGTGACGCAGAGATATACGTTGACTTGTGACTTAAGCTGAAGCCCTACTATGACCAACAGTTGAACACATGAAAATAAGGCACCATAGTGAATATTCAATGCTGCTGACGGTCTCATACCCTTTGTCCTATATATTATAGTTACTTTTTTTTCCATAAAAAGACACATAAGATTGTGTTCAAACGTCAATGCTGACGTGGTTGCATTTGAATGACGTCTCAATAGTTGGGCTGACATTGATTGACCCGGGAGTTCCCGGGCTCTTTCTCACGGAGCTCTGGGGGCAACCGCGTTTCTATCTCAGAGAGTATCGAGCCCAGGACTAACTTATTGGTGGCCAAGAAAGCGTACAGCGCTCTTTATAGAATGAGAGTAGACGTCGTGACTAAGAAATCGGCGTACATTATTGCATAGAAGAATAGTGTCAAGGCCACCATAGTAGGGCGACAGTTGGGTAGAGAGCTAAACAAGGCGAAGACAAGTGTCCAGTGATGTGGTATAATGCAAAAAAGGCGAGTGGCCGCCCGAGACATATGATCTGTAATATGAGGAAAGACAAAGCATAAAATATCGAGACAGATAATCATAACTAAAGTGCACTTCACAGCAGTGGAAAGGGTAAACAACCACCTCAGAAACAATGACAAGTGCAGAGCCCAAAGAACGACATGGAGTAGCATCAGGCTCAATAAGGGGAACAGCAACACAACAGCCTAACAAACTAGAACAAATCAGAAGCCATAGTTCTTCCCGAACCGGTCCTACGCTATGCGCTAACTCACACCAGCCTTGCTGTCCTATTCCCGAATAAGTATGATTAAAAAAAAAGCCGTCCGCCTGACGAAGTGGGAAGAAAGGAAAAGAAGAGACATCTGCTTTGTTGCTTACACAATATGGAAAGAGAGGGCGCCATTTTGAACATAGCAGCAGGAGAGATGGGTAGTATTTTATGGACGAAGAGCCTAGTCTGACCAGAATCTCTCTCTCTCTGCCTCCATAGCTGTATATTGGTTAGTCGTCTAAGTTGCCCAACTGAGAAGTTAGGTTTACAACTGTTAACCCTGGCTCATAAGGTTACGTTGTGGTGATTTTGCATGAGGGAATTTCAATTTAGTCTATCTACATAATTTCCCAGGACTGAATATAAACTGGGTGATGTGGGCCAGCCACGTGAAAGTGCCACAGTGTGGCTAGGCCTTTGCCTTGGACAACGCCTTTGTAAGTCCATCAGCAATCATTTGATCAGTCGGAGGAGTGTAGGTGACCTTTATGGCATTTGCTTGGATAGCGTCTCTGAGAGATGCCTGCTTGATGAGAAAGTGCCGATTACATGTGGATACTGTAGAGCCACTGGCAACTGCTAAGATAGCTCGTGTTCACTTTCCGAGAGTGGCTCAGATTTCCGACCGATGAGGTTGTCATCACTGATTGGTAACGGTGCTCCTCGACAATGAGAGAGATTCATCTTCTCGACTAGTTTTTCGATCTCTAGCTTCTGGCTAATACATAAGGATGGGGGGGGAATGATCAACCTTGATCCCGAGAAATGAGGACACTAGACCAAGGTCCTAAAGCTGAAGGGTGTCTTCTTCAATGGAGTGAAGCCAATGGCCATGAGGCGTTTGTTCAGTGTGTCCTGCCGACGGTTAGGGGCGGACCTTAGACCGTATATAGCTTTCTTCAGCTTGAGGATGTAATCTGTTGGAAATCCCATGTGCGCGACTGGTCTTATGCACTCTGATCTGTCTAGATCCGCGTTGAGAAATGCCGACTTGACGTATATGTGATGACATACCAGATTGCGTGATGCCACAAGAGCTAGAATCATCATGAGGGATGACACTATTTAGGACCTCAGCGCCTATATCTGAATGTACTTCCCTCATCATAGCCACATGCACACCATCTCGCCTTGAATGTTCCATTGTCCTTTTTTGAAGAACCTATTTGCTGTTCATTGGTCTGCGTGGAGCTGAATGCGCTGGAAACATCCCCCAAGAGCCATATGACTCAAGGGCTTGCATCTTCCAGGACGTAATAGGGGTTTGAGGAATCAAAACAAAGAAGTATACCAGATGTGGCCTTCGGTTCGATCTTGTCCCTCTTTTTCACTTCTATTGACCAGAATGCACGGCAGTCGGTAGGGTGGGGGTGGCTGATGTCCGGTAGTTTGCCGTGGGCCACCTGGTATGGCGGGGTTTTGGCAACTGAGTTGGCTGCCTTGTTAGGAATGTGAAGGATGCCTTGCAGTGTTTCCGGCCAAAGCCTGCCGGGGAGATTTGCGCAGAGTGAGTCGCGCAGAGTGGCTCACAGACAGTGCGCACGCTTCTTTCAACAATGCCGTCTTGTTCATATGCATACCCAGCACTTCGACTCCATGCGATCCCACAGCATTCTGCTAATAATAGACATTGACTGCTCTTAAACTCGGGGGCATCGCCGGAGTGTAGTGTTTTTGGGTAGCAACCCATCTGTTTCTTGAGTCGTTCGAGCAGTGTCTTTATCAAAATCGATACATCCTTCTTGCTGTGAACAGGAAAAGCCCACTTGTACAAGGAGTATTCATCGACTACCAGCAAAAACTGATTGGCAAGTGGAAAGTCTGACGAGGATGTTGCAGGTGGCAGGCAGTTCTGGCCACCGATTAGGTCTAGATGCAGATACTCAAGGGCTTGCTTTGATCGACGTAGCCCAGTCGTGGACTTTGGGCTGTGAGTGATCTTTGCCTTGATGCAAGATTGACATCTCGCACTATCTAGTACCGCCTTCAATCCGTGTTGTGCGGGAGCACGCTGGACATAATGATTGTTGATGTGTGCAAACACGCGATGCCAATCTGTTGTGGCCTCCAAGGACGCTGCCTTGGGATGTACGTCGTACCGTATCCCACCTGCCCTCGAAGCGGTCGATAGAGTAGAGCCCCGGTCGTTATCCAGAACAAAGGAGCGACCGGGAAGCCGATTCCACGTGTATCCAATCGATTCTAGCTGGCTAAAGTCCAAAAGGGGTTCGGTGAGAGGGAGGTGTAGGACGTTTTTCAACTTTGACGAGGACTCCGCTGATCATCGGGGAATTCAAAGGTGCTTCGGCCCAAACATTTTGCATCTATGCCACCCAGCCCTTGTGCGAAGCTGGTCGAAGGAAAGTAAGAGGAAAACTGTTCTTTGTTTGGTGGAGCTGACGTATCTGCATCGGAGTCTTTGAGAATCTCCCCAGTGTATTGAAGAGTTGCAATCTTCGCAATTGGCTTGTCGCTCTCTTTTGCTTCACCTGCATCCTTCTTTTCGTCCCGTTTCTTCTTCCTACACACTTTGTCCAAAGGGCTACTCCTCCCGCAGTACTCACACCGTTGATGTGCCTCTGCCGGTAGAATCTTGGCTTCCAGATTACCCAGGCTCGTCAGTTTATCCTCCGACGAACTGCATTCAAATCGCGACAAATTTTATTGAACCCAAACTCTTTCTCTCCTATGCCAGACCTCTCTCAACATGGATCGAATCATCTTGAAACAGTAACTTGCCCAAACAACAAAACTTGCACTGCCGTTTTCTTCGCCCTGCCTTTTGGCGGATGGGAAGACAGTTGTCAAGGGTGGATAAGGAGTGCGCGAAGCTGAGGCAAACGCTATGAAACTTGTTCGCCAGCACACAAGCATCCCGGTCCCTGGAGTGTACAATGTATAAAGAGATGCCGACTCTGGCCATATGCGCATTGTCATGGAGCACATGGACAGCGAGCAGCTCGACAAGGCATGGCCGCAGCCTTCTGAGGAGCAAAAAGACCGGGAGTTCTCTGGCATTTTCCCCGGGTATTGGGAGTACTGCAAGTCTCACTGGCGGCCTGCTTGGGACAGCCCGTGGACGCAGGAGGATTTAGTGGAAAGAGTCTTGGATCCTTATTTAAAGGTGGTCGCGGTGATTCTCAATATCTCATATACAATCTGGTGAGCACAGCGGAACCCTAATTGCCTCAGTTGAGAGAACTGAGGCCGATCAATGTTGGGCGAAGACTTACATTGAGGTAGAGTTCAATTACGCGCTGGAGGGTTGACCGCTTTTTGCCTCGACACAATGGGACCGCATTCGTAACACAAAAGTGTCCCTGTTCCCCATGGAGAGATAGACGAGAAGATCAAGATCTCTCTTGGGGAGGATGCCAGTCAAACAATGAGCTTGGTGGGATATTCCGTGGACTGGAGACGCTGTAAGGATCAGGGGCATTGGTGTAAATTACAGATGAGATCGACGATATTCTCGAATTTATTCACACCAGACCAGGTCTAAGTGCAGTAGCGGAAACGGCGGATCTTGACGATAGATTTTAGTAGCACATACCTATCATAGCGTCTCACGGCTTCCGGCTAAGGTCTTTAGTTAATAGACTTAGACTTCAGTCCGATAGAAGTTTTATTACAATCTTGTACAACAGATAATCGCACCGTGCTCTGTAAGTAGGATGACAGTGTCAGTAACCTAGGTCAGGATTACCAAGATATCTGTCCCTGATCCAGTTCGGAGTGATGCATGTATAAATTCGTTGAGATCTGCTCTTCAAGCGAGAATTAGTTAGACAACAATCAACATCAATCAATCTCTCATTTCTCTCCTCTCTTCACTCTAGGACATTCAGTACGTCCTCCTAATGTTCACTATTAGGCAGCAACCGTAAGAATTGTCAAAATTCCTATCCTAATAAGCTACAAACAAGTACACAGTGGCAAAATATGGAAACGAGAGGCTCGGCATTTTTCAAATATACAAGCCAAGTCTCAATAGGCATATCGCTGGAGAGTGGTTTGTGTTTTCAGCTTAGATCTTTTTTAAGCAAGTACCCGACAAATGCGTTCATCCGGCCTCGGCTGTTGTAAGTATAAACTAAAATGCGTTCAAACCCTAAGTAGCCCTAAGAATAAATAGAAAATAAAAACAAAAGATCTTGTCAAAGCCACAACAACAAACACTGAGCTGTTGTTTGTTCATTTTATGTTCACTTTCGCAGTATTCTATTGTCATGATTACCCATTTCCTTTTTTTTTTCATCCTCGGCGGCCAAGTTGATGACGGTGTACATTTGGTACATGCCGGTGCTTTGGGGTCCAGAACTAAACTCTTTTGGCATACTAAAATTGGTTCCTCACAACATCATTAACGGAGTTTGCAGTGGAAAAAAGTTGGGTTTTAAAATAAGTAGCTAAAAGAGCTGAAGCTAGAATCCAAAAGAATAAAGAAAGCAAGATCAATAGAGTTAAAAAAAGATATCATACCCAAATGCTCATAACATGCCCGCCCCACTCCCAAGGAAAAAAAAAACGATTAACAATGCAGAAAATAATGCAGGATTCTAGAACAATGAAAGAAGGAAGCAACAAAACAAACAAAGGGCAACTACTTCGCGAGCACAGCATCCGTACGACACTACACCGTAATTGCACCACAACCTAGCGCCTTGGTATCTCCAGTGCTAACGCTATATTTTCCCGAATGCCGCCCTCTGGGGAGCTACAGGCAACAGGCATTTACAGAACAAGGAAGCCCAGAAGAGCAAGTCCAGCAACGGAGTAGGACATACCCATGGAGGCAGCGCCAGCAGTGACTGAAGTAGCAGTAGCAGTAGCCGAGGTCGAGGAAGAAGTAGTTGTGGCACTCCGGGAGCCAGAGCTAGAGCTAGAGCTAGAGCCGCTGGAACCAGTGCCGGTAGCGAAGCTTGCACCAGTACCAGTGCTGGTGCTGGTGGCGTTGTCTCCGCCGTAAGTAGTGGTCGAAGCCAGAGTAGTAGAGACCTTCTTGTCTTTGTTGTTGTCAGAGAAGCTGGGAATGTCGGTTGCGTAGCCCGAGCCCTTGCTAGTCTTGGCACCAGCCAGAGGGGCAGGCTCACCCTCGGCAACCTTGATGGAGTCATGTGTGCCAGACGAGTCGCTGTAGGTGTACTCCTTGGCGGAGCTTTTGCCACCACAGTAATCGGTGATGGTTACTTTCTGGTAGTAACCCATGAAGGGGAGCTGTTTGAGATCAGCCAATCCACCCGCCCACGTAACAGTGCCTTGAGGCATAGTATCCTTGCCGCCAATCCAGATACCCAGCTTCAGCTGAGCGGGGTTCTGGGGCCACTTCCGGCCGTTGTCAGCCTGGCTAGGATCAGCGGTGCGGATTACAGAGCCGTCAACAAGGAAGTCGATCTTTTCAGGCGTCCAGTCAATACTGTAGGTGTGTAAACCCTCAGTAGCAACAAAGTTAACTCCATGGGTCTTGCCCTGAGTGTATTCATTGATGCCCTTACTGAAGAAGTTGCTCTGCACGTTGGTAGTCTCGCCACCAATCCACTCCCAGTCAATCTCGTCACGGGTATCGCCCTCCAGAACAACCGAGGTGACAACTCCCTGCCCGGGGGCGGCCTGGAGAGTGACGTCAATGCGGCCGTAGAAGATGTAGCGCTTAGTCTTGATGAGCGGGGCCTGCTCCTTCTCCATGATCGTGAGCTTGGCACCCATGTCCTTATCGATGCTCAGCAATTGCTTGTTGAAGGCAACGCCATCATCAGGCAGCCACCAGCTGTTAAAAGTCTCGTCTTCATCCCAAGGAGAGCCCACAGTAGTGAAGTCGAAGCTATGAGGCACATTGCACTTGCCAAAAGCAGGGTTGGGAGGGCATACTATTAGCCGGACGTTGGGTTAGTATCTGAATTGGACTTGGGGAAACTGTGCAGAGCCGAAATGACACCGTTAACGGGGTATGGAGGAAGAGCCACATACTGTCACCACGTGTGGGGTCACACTTTGAAAATGTCTGTGCAGCCACGGTGCTAGAAAGAGTCGCAACGGCGAGGGCGATATTGTTGTAATGCATTTTGGCGGCAGGGTAGTCGATGGATGAAAAAAGGAAGGGTTAAACAAAAGCAAAAAAGAGCGGGAAGAGGCAGAAGAACCAGGAGGCGGAACGAATGAATGATACGTGATACGTTGAGATATCCGGTTTAAATTGGCAAAGCTAACGACGGTCTGATGAGAAATTGGCGATTTTAGGGACAGCGAGAGGATAGACAAAAGCCTTAGAAGAACTGTTTGTCGTGGACGAATATAAACAAAAAGGCGCCAGCAAGGCCAATAAAAAAAGTAATCAAGAAAAGTAAAAGACTGTAGGGTAGAGCAGAGCAGCGAGGCTTGGTTGGGTGTAGAGAAGGGAGAGACAAGTGTATTTCGTCTTCGCTCACATTGTCGGGGCTAGCCTGTTACTTATACCTTTCCCGCGTCCATGGTCTCATGCCTGAACCGAAACCGAGCATGAATGCTAAAACTATGGGATATAACACAACTGGACGCAAAGCCAAGGAAAAATGAAAAAAAGCCTTGGTAAACTTTTCTGTAGAGACATGTTCAGAGACGGTTTCTATCATGTAAAAGATGGCGGCGAGGTACATACCCCTGGCATTGTTTTCCCTCTTGTTTTCTCTTTAGTTCCAATTCTTTATCCGTATTACCATTTCTTCTTAGCTCCGTACCACTAACAACCTCTCTCTGCTGACCCTAGTTATGAAAGCAGCAGCGCAGAAGCTGCATGTGTATCAAGGCTTGTTGTTATGGTGGCGCTTCTACACGAGTGATAAGTCGGACCATATAGCCATGGTTTCTAGTTATGCATGAGAAAAGCGCAGGTACTGTATAGCTTCTAAGCTATGAGTTTGCCTCTGCTATAGCCGGCGGATATGGTATGTAGTTAACAGTTCCGAAACCTTGTCGTAATTACATAGATTCACTGAGTTTAGCGATGTCAACATGTGCTGCAAGTGCAGAAGACCAGCTCAAAAAAAAAAAAGAAATAGAATTCAGCCTTAAAGTGAGCCACAAAAATAGAGAATGCAAGTGTCAAAATAAACACCGCCTGTTGTGCCTAGTTTTAACTCTCCCCAAAAATAAATAACAGTGTAGTGGCGGAGTGTCCTACATCCTACTTTGTGTTTTCCTGGGGCGTCTTGGTAATGACATGCTATATTTATGCGCAGATAAATAGACGAATAAACAAATAGAGATATTTGTGCACTAAACAGCGCAAGCCAGCCTCCGGTCTGCGAGGGGATGCCCTGTGTGCCGTCATATTTCCCTTCCTCGATCTCCGAGTAGCCGCTTTTTTTTTCCTTTTTTTTTTCCTTCTTTCGATTCCCCCAAGAGTGCCTTTCATGTGTCTTTGTCCGTCCGTGGATCATCCGTGGATCTCGAATGGAGGCAAACCAGGAGCAAAGAAGAAAAGAGGAGCAGCTTGTGGGCGTTAGACGCAGTAGGATCTTGTCAACGGGCGTGCCATTTTTTTCCAAGTTTATAGAATAAATAAACAGATACTTTTTGAGTTACAGGAAGAAAAGTTCCTAAGCTTCCATTAGGCGTATTTCCCCTGTTTGTTTTTTTCTTCTTTCTGGTTAGAAACAGAAATGCTACATCTTAGTCCTATCACCCTGATTCTAGTTAGCCCTGTGCCCCCAATGTATGCTGCGACTTTGTGTCCTCAACTCTCCTATTTGTCTACAGAATCCAAGGCATTATTATCTCCATAGCCAAGTCCATGAATCAAGTAGCACATCAGGGGCTCTAACATAAATGTACGTATACAATATAGGACACAACTTTTTAAAGGCTCATCCAGGGCTCGCTGGGCTGTTGGAAGCGACGAAAGATCTTCTCTTCGTCTCCTGTTACAGACAAAAAGTCAGACAGCACCTACTCTGGTCCACCACTAAGGAATGCATGAGCGAGGTGGTTCTGCTACCACAACTATAGTCTTGGATGTCTTCAATGTCTTGCATCCTGTGACACGATATGGCAAAGGGAGGGCTACTACTTTCTACGTTTTTACGTGCTGCATGTACTCCGTCACCTGCTTGATGCATGTAGCAAACTAGCCAGCCACCGCCACATCTACCGTCGTCTCAACACTAAGCCACCGAGCCACATGCTTGGGTCACCAAGCAAGCGACTACCACACAGCAAATCTACTCAAATCTGCTGGCTGCTAGGTTTCTGTTTTTGTGGTGACAGGTTGCACTAAGATACAGATATAACATCATGAGCCCTAAATATCCGATAAAGTAACAGAGAATAATTAGGTAACGGCTACGGCTCAGCTTTAGTATCATGATGTGAGTCTTAGTCGCTAAGGCAAAGCACTAGCGCAAGGAGGGGGCAGGGGTTCACAGAGCGAAACCTTTGTTAGCTTCACCCAAAGGATATCGTACTTAACCCTTATAGGCAATAAGACCCTATCTGGCATACTTACATCACAGTACAAGTAATACTATACCATTGGTTTCTAAAAATATATACTGATGATCTAAAAATAAAGGGAAGAAAAACTAAACAATTCTAGAAGCAAGGCAAAGCTTTCAAGTCCCAAGTCCTCAGAGCATATCCCCCACCCTTCTCTTAATATCGCTTGTCTGTCAGGTGTCAGGACAGGGCAAACCACACTAGGCTCAAGCCATTGCTTGTCATGCGCTAGAGAAGAGTATCATGAGTATTCCCTCATGACTACCTGCGGCATTATATTCTCTGAAACAGCGCAGTAAACACGTTTATTGGCGTTGAACAATATAGTGTGAGCTCAATCAAAAATTCAGCAGGGTAATCTCTTGAAAAATAGACAGGCAAGCCTTGAATGGGAAAAACAAAAAGCCAGGCCAACTAGCGCATGGTGGTTTCTCCAAATCAGGGCTGTGATAGAGACTTTGGGAACCTGATTTACTGCTGGCTCATCATTTCTCGTGTCAATTGAGACCGCCTACAGCGATAGCTGCATCCAATGGCAGTTATTATGGGATAGCAATGCTTTGTTTTTCCTGTTGTTTGTTGAAATGAGATGGCCCTGTGCTTATCTATACATAGTTCCTGTCATCTAGATCACTAGTATTAACTGTCCTAGCTAGCAGCACATAAGCCGCATGGGCCAATCGTAACTTTGTTATGTCAGGGTATCTATAGGGAACAAAAGGCAACTAGAGGCCGGCCGCAAGCGACCTAGAATACACGAGTCTCGAAAAGACGTGAAGTGACAATAGCTCGGAAACATCGAGATCTGCTATTTCAACTCTGAATATTAGCCATTTGGCGGCATCCGGATTTTACTCGCCCGCAATCCAGCCAAATCGAAGAAACAGATACTCGGATTCCAGGCTAAGAGTCTTGAAGCTCTGGAAGAAAGGCGCGCAAAACAGAGAGCTTGTTTATCATTCTCCAGATAGAGACCGGACTTACCGCACATACCCCCAAGCCGGATGAGTTTGTCAAATCCCCTCTGGCTCTATAGGAGCTCGTGTATTTCCTCTTCCCTGGTGCGTAATTATTCTAAAAAAAAACAAAATACCAATGTAATCAGTTCCCACTTCTGCGCTCAAACTATCAAGAGCCTTCCGCACGTCCTCTTATTCGTTTGTAGTAAATTGTGCTATATCTCTGTTAAAATTATATCCTGTTGGCAAGCACTCACCGGCTAAAAGCCAGTAACATCTCGACAAAAAAAACACTGCCACCCATACTTTCTGTGTGTAAGCGACAGTCTCCTTTTCCAGCCCTTATCAACTCTCAACTCACTTGTCCTATGGCAACAAAGGAAGCGAAGGCGAGACATGACTACAATGTAGTAAGGCGATGAAACGTTGAGTAGTACATCCCATTGCGGCTCCTGCTGCTGGTGCTATTGCCATCTCATTTGAAATGTACACGCTTCCACCCGCCATAAGCCAGCTCAACTCCCACCCGACACATTGTAATACGGGGAGACCCAGCCATTCAACAAACAGCCAACGATTGGCAAGGCCTATATGACGACAGAGCTCTGAATGGCAGGGTTAGGGACAAGACGGAAGAGCGTGCGATGCGTTTCATTGGCTGGACTAAGAATACCGAAGGGCAAAGAGGTGTACTAGAGTACGAATGGATGTGTGGTTTGTCTACTGAGTGCCCAGAGCGTCCGATAACCAGCATGCCAAGACTGCATCTAGGCCTGATAGCAAAAGCACCTGTGACGCTTGGGGCAATAGTGATGGTACGTTAACAGTCCCATGGTCAAGTTGCCTGGGAGGCAATTGATGTTGGGTGACAGACTTGGTGTAACTGGGATGAGCAGTCATTCATGAAGTACAAAATACAACTTTGGTTTACATGTGCTATCCATGGTATAAAAGTAAAATAAGAATAGGAAAGTTGTTTCATTTAACCCCATCTCTATCCTTCTCTCTCTCTGGGGCGCTCTGTCTGCTGCATAGACTGCCTCGGCAGCCTAGAAAATCTATCTACTGTGCACGAATCGACACCGAGCTTCATATAAGATAAAACAAGACAAGACAACGGACGGGAAGGTGGCTCAAGCCCCGGCTCTGCATTAAGTCTTTCCGCGTCAGCCCGGAAATTTGTTCTTAATCTTGATCTGCCATCTCTGACGTGATATCAATGTGACCTAAACGATGGCTAGAGATAGGTAGTCAAGGGAGAAAGGAAGGGAAGGAGGAGCAGTCAACAAAAGCACCACCGTAAGAGAGAGATAAACCTGACAGAAATGGGAAAAGGATGCATAGGAGCAAGCTAAAGTCCTTCTCGCAGAGCTGACATCGGGGTCCGACCGAGTGCTGGAGGTCCAGCTGCCTTTTGCGAGACCTCGATGCTACTATCACCTTCTGCTACCATATGACACAGAATTACTCTGCGGCGCTTTTTCTTTTTACATTTGGGGAGGTTTGCTGCCCCTGTTGGCTTCGTTTCCCAGCTCCGGGCAAAGATATAAAAGTTCCAGCTAGTCCCTCTATCATCCAAAGTCTCTCAAAAACCATACATCACGAACATACTCCATTTCTTTGATTTCTCGCTGTCAACTCCAGGCTTTTCCAAATACGCTCCCGAGTAACTTTCACCATGAGACTCTTTTCTTTCTTCTCTCTTCTACTGCTGACCAACATAGTTGCCTCGGCGCCCATACCAGAACCTGCTCCTGTTCCAGCAGTGGTGAGTGACGCACCGCTTTGATCATGTACAGCCCTTTCTTTGGCTGACGCATAGCTTAGGGAGGCATCCCAAGTGTCTCTGTTGCTAGATCTCAATTGAGCAGCCTGGTTGTCAGTGCCATGAAAGCGGTCGATAAATATGATCGCAGCAAATTTAACCACTGGATTGAAATTTCGGGCACCTGCAACACCAGGTATGTTTTTATCTCATTTCTTTCCATAAAAGCAAAACAGTAGTGAGATAAGACGCAAGATTAATCCCGCTGGTTGTCCATAATTTATTTGAATATACCTTTACTAAAAGCCTGTTCTCATTGCACAGAGAGGTTGTCCTCAAACGCGATGGTCAGAAAGTTGTCTACGACGAAGACTGCCGGCCTATCTCAGGCTTGTGGACCTCTCCCTACGATGGCCAGACTTGGAACGACCCAAGAAGAATCCAGATTGATCATCTAGTCCCTCTCAAGAACGCCTGGGTTTCAGGTGCCTGGGAATGGACCGAATCCATGCGTGAGTCCTTTGCCAACGACTTAACCCGCCCGCAGCTATGGGCTGTGACTGGAATGGTAAACAACAAGAAAGGTGATTCATCACCGGACAAGTGGAAGCCGCCTTTGAAGTCGGCCTACTGCAGTTATGCAAAGAGCTGGATCACAGTTAAAAGCTACTACGGCCTCAGTGTGACGCCAAGCGAGAAGAAGGCACTTGAGAAAATGCTAAAATTTTGCTGAACGCTTGGGGGACCAAGACCTAATGAACCAGCAGATTGATGATAAGGAGCGGGGTTATCATCATCAGTTATAGCTGGTCGACATGGCCCCAGCAGCGGGAAGCCAGTGAGATAGAGGGGATGCAGCTGCTTGACGACAGTGGCTGGCTAGGTTTCTCTTGTTCATATTTTCGTCAGCTTTACGTTTTAGTACTGCTGTTTCTTTGGCTTTATGATGGTCAAGATAGTTTATAATCCACAACTGCACATATCCACTCTCATGAACAACACTGCTATTTATTCATATCACAATGCCTTGGGGTGCAAATCTTGGGTCTTTGGGGCCGGATGCAGCACAGCACGTTGCAATAACTTACGCTTACTAGAGACATGCGACAGCAATAGCCAAAGTCCCCTTCTGTGAAACAATGCTGTTCCTTGCATTTCAAGAAGCAAGCCTCAAGGGAGGAGGAAGACCCTTCCATACACCCACAGTCATGACACAGAAGCTTCTGCAGGGGGAGTCAAAAGAGTAGAAAGCTATACAGCAATAAGACATGGATAACGCTGGAAAGGCAGTACTAGGAGAAATAAGGTGAGACGCCTTGATAAAGAACAATGAACAAGGAAAAAATAGAAGCAAAACGGAGGAAGCCATCGGTGTTCACGTTAGAGACGACTTAAAACCTTAGGGTCTATATACATGATAGGGTTAGATTGGCCGAAACGACGCCGATATTCTCTCGGCATTATGTTTTAATAGACATCTTCTTTGTTTTCTCTACCATTACTCGATCCTTCTGCCTTCTCGCCGATTGCCTCCCGGTCGAGGCGCAAACCACATTATTTCCGCATGTGTTGACTATGCCCCCCCTTGAGGCCTACTGCACATCCCCATTAATATTCACCATGAATAGCAGATGTGTGTATGCACTGCGATTTTTTTTCCCCTAGACCGATCTAGATTGAGATGACTGCCAAGAAACTACAGGCGGTGAGGGATAGGAAGAAACCAGAAAAAACGGCGAATAAAGTGCTCATAAGCACACCTAAAGATCTTGAATCCCATGCTCGTTCAGCTCAGTGCCCCCCGTCATATCAAGGTTTGATTGCAACCAGGAAGTCAACCGCTTATGATCTTCTAATTACAGGCTGGCTGTAGAGTTGCAATGTCCAAAGGACCCCAACCGAATGAAGGGCTTGCTAGTCATTCTGCTTGGCATCCCCTGCTTAGCTTCCCCCCTCCTGAGCGGTTCCCTCTCTTGTCAAGGGTCCGAGTGGTGCCTGACCCGTTGACCCATGTCCCTGACCATGTACTCTTAGTGGCGAGAAGGGGAGGGAGAAAGAGAGAGAGAAAAAGAGAGATAGCTCCGAGTGTTTTAACTATGTCGCTTGCTTTTTTGTCTTTTCTGGTTGACAGCTTGTTGATCAAAGGCTACTGTCGCACATATCAATATACAAGCACGCTTATTAGTAGTAGCAGTAACAGTAACAGTATTGGGGTCATGGCGGTGATATTCGTCCTCGTTCTATTTCAAGGCTGTTAGAATCGAGTACAGAAGTACTGTATCTGATCTCATAGCTGTGCCATAACTTGGCATGTTGTGTAAGCTGTAATGAAATGCGGAGTCTGCAGCACCCGCGACGGCAGTGTTCTCTCTGTCACAAGCTAGCCTAGAGACAGAAACAAAGACAGAGACATGGGGTTCTCGGAAGCGATTCTAGGATGTTAGGATGCATTGGCATGGCTGTTGTTGGTCGGCTTAGAAGCGCTTTTAATCAGGAACAGCGTAGACGCCCTTCCAGAGATATTTTACGGACTTTGTTCGTGTATTTTCTTTTGCCGCTCGAAGCCAGCAAGGCCCAGGGACTTTGGACTCCCCAAACCGGCATGTTAGTTGTCGATCAGTATGACACTTATAGGGAGGCAAAAAGATAGCAGAGTAAGACGGGTATCCAGGTTCCAAGTATGTTTGTCATAGAAGTCTGAGTAAGACAAGCACTAGGGAAAGATTAATGTCATAGCGAATCATTGTTAGTGCAAACAAAGAGTACGATTGCGGAGGTTGTCCGCACATGCCGCTAGATACACTGTGTAAATGGGGATGTAGGCAGCTAGTCAACAGTACACACTAGAAGTTGGCAGGTATGGAGACATCGCTTAGATGCACTATCTGTCTATCTACCTGTCGAGCTAGCCGTTCATATGGCTCTTGCATGCCGGTACAATAAAGAAGCAAGCCACGCTCAATTATCAACCAAACCACCACGTTGAAGACATATCAACAGCACGTGAAGAAAGGAAGAGACGAGGGTAGAACAAGATTCGTGGCTGAAAGGGAATTAATTGGTCCTTCTATTTTTTGACAGAGGCCAAGGGCTAGGAGGTAAAGGCGAGAGAGCGAGCATGAAAGCACGAGAGCACGAGGGAGAGTTGGACAGAGAAAAGGCTCTTGGCCAGGGGCTGGAGCCAAGCATCCAAGCATGAACAGAGTGGAGAGGAAGACACACCTTGGATTTTTTCCCCCTCCCTCTAGACTCTGAGCTTCTCCTTTACTTTGCAGGGAGTTTGCGGTAACCAGGTTTTTATTCTTTCTTTTCTTTTCCATTGTGGCGTTGCATGTGCAAAGCGTAGATCTCGACGTCAAGTAGTTGAGGATGTGAAGATTTGGGAAGGGGGATGCTTTTTCTTCCCTCGTGCCTTTCTTTCGAGCTCTTTTCTGCAATTTTCAGGGCTTGTGCACGAGGGATAAGAGTGGCGATCTTACTTTTGGGGACTGGCGATGAGGTTGGTTGGGATTGTTGAAATAGGCACGAGTGACGACGATTTGACTCTGGTCTAATTTTATTTAATTTATTTTACACCACTGCTATACCTTCCCTATCAACAACACCTAGGGTCGCCTCCTCCCCCTCCATCCCTCTTAAGCCAAGTAAGATAAGTGCTTACTGTTCAGCTCAGGGCCATATCTTTTCATCCTACACCACATTACGTTGCACTGCATTTTGTATCGCTGCAGAGGCTCATCCTCCCCAGTATCCAATACACACGCACAATAGATCATGATCCAGGACTGTACGACGATCCTATACTCATTGGGGATCCTATGCTACCTTCTTGAGCTGCAATCTGCCCTGCAAAAAAAAAGCCCCTGCTTGCTCTCAGCTAATCGAGACAAAGGACCTGTCTGTTTTTGAGAGAAGGGGGGGCCTCTCTCTACGCAGCTGTCTGCTTGTATACTTGTATACACGTTATGTCTTTGCATCTTGTACTACAAGTTTGCCACTTTAACATGAGGATACGAGAGTTCCCTCCCCCTCAGAACAGCCTAGAACAAAACAGTATGGGTGAAGACGGAGACACAAAGGGATAGGGTCAGAAGGACCAGAAACATGAGTCTAAAAGCAAGGGACATCATAAGAGCCAACAGTAGGGAGAGAGATGGAATAAGGGATGGATCGACAAGTACTATGTATGGCTTTGTATTGTGTATTACACTGTATTGTGTTGTGTTGTGTTGTATAGCACACTGTACCAACTATGCATTTAGTACTGACTGTGGACGGCTAAATATTAACAAGGCACGAAAACCAAGAACAAAAGAGCGTCGATCACTTTTGTGATAGCTTTAAGAGGCAAAAGATTTGAGCCCCAGGCAAAAAAGAAGTCTGGCCAAGGGGACTCGCATGTAAATGACAAAGTACCTTGGTGAGATTTAAGTTGCACGCTCATAGGCCCCAAAGAAACCTGGGCATATATTAAAGCTAGCCGAGTCCAGTTCTCCTGGCGTTTATGGAAACCTAACCTGGCAAGTTTGCGCTGGTTCAGAATTCTGTACCGTACCGTCTAATAAAGGCCAAGTCGAACGAGTTCTACCTTTCATCACTGTTTGCTATCGAGTCCATCTGTCTTCACACCTGCTTCTTACATCGCCTCGCTTCACCAAACCAAGTCCGTCAACCAATACTCTCGCCAAGACTACGCACAATCTTCACTATGTTTTTCGTTCGCCTCCCCGACTGGATGTCCTGGTACCAGCGACCAGACTACAAAGACATCCGCCTTTACTCGAAGGCCATCGGCGAAGGGGAAAGATCGCCAAGCCCTGACATGCGGTCCAAGAACACCGTGCCGCCAAACCTGAGGCTCGAGCGAGTGCTGGACAACAAGACATGCAGCCCTATGTCGCTGTACGACTTTTACATGTATCTTAAGTATGTCGAGCACTCGCCTGAGAATTTGGAGTTTTACATCTGGTAAGTCGCACAGCCTATCTAGCCCTCAGCGCTTGCCTTGCCGCCTACCGGCCAGCTTCCCTTGCCAGGCCACAGGGCCATCTAACACGCAAAATCAACTGTTTAGGTACAAAAACTATGAGTCCAAGCATTCCAGAAGCAGGCCTTCTTCCATGAAGGCGTCTATTGCTCCCTCCGATGTCAGTTTACATGAGCTCGGTGAAGGCATGGGAATGTCTCCAAGCGAGTCAGACGGAACCATCTGCCCGGAAGATGAAGAGACCGACGCTGCCTACACTGTTGATGCTGAAGTTGGTAAGTTAGACCTGACCTGGCGCCACGCCAGTGTGGAATAGTTCGTACATGACCTAACACCATTATGCCCTACACAGCCAACGTTACTCGCGAACAAATTGCCGACCTAATTGGTCGCCAGGCTATGTGTGGACCGGGATCCTGCACGCCGTCCTTCGCCGACCGTCTCAAGGATGCCGTGCGTGGGATCATGCCTCAGAATGAAAAGACCGAGGGTCAGTCTGGCAATAAGAACACGCTCAACATCATTAGCCCTTCGACTCGCGGTGCGCGAGCTGAGCTCAATGCTGTCATCAACCTGTTCCTGTTGCCCGGCGCGGACAAGGAGCTCAACATCCCCCCCGCCATGCGCGACCGCGCTCTCGCTTCCTTGCAACACAGCACCGACCCTGTCCATCTTGCCGGCATCGCCGACCACGTCTATATGCTGCTGCGTAACTGTTCGCACCGTAACTTCATCCGCAAGGGCATGGGAAACGGCACGCTCGAGACCCTGTGCTCGTCTATTCTGCTTGGCGTTGTGCTGACGGCCCTCGCGTTTCTCGTCCTTTTCATGCGCGCCTTTACCCCTTACAAGGGGGTCCATAGCATGTTCGAGGCCTTCGCCCCGTGGCCGTTGTGGTGTTTTGGCATGAGTTTCCTCCTAGCCGGTATGCGCGGCTCATGCTTCTTCTTGCTTATGCTTAGCCGACGCCAGGCCTTGCCTTGGGAGCGCTTCGATGATAGCGCCTCAATAACATCTAACAAGAGCAGCTTGATGAAACGCGTTAGTCGACACATGATCTTCGATCGTAAGATGAGGGTTAAAGACCAAGGCATGCGCCAACTGCAGCAACGGATCATTGTGCAAAGCGTTCTGGGCGGCTCCATCTTTGCTTCGATATGCGTGCTCATATTCATCTTCTTGCCCATATGGAAGCAGACTATCTAGAGCCCTAGGTTGCTCGGTATGCCGTCTGCATAAACGGGTTTTATCCTATCCACTGCATCGACAAACTGCTTATGTGGTTCTAGGCTCGGCCCGCTTCGTCATGCTCCACTGTTACGATATCTTGCCTTGTGTCTTTTTCTAGGTCTTGTTGATTCCCCAGCTGTTTTCTTGTTTACTTTGGTATTTGTATGACCAACTTCAGGTCCGTACGTGGCGTTCATTATTCGGGTTTCTTTTGGGGTAGGCGTTGGGTGGCTCTTGTCTTGGTCGATATTCTGGCCTCTTCACTCGTTACAACTTCTCTTCTTTAGCTTTACTCCTTTGTTCAGTTTCAATGTACATAATTTCATATACACCTTTTAATTTTTTAAGTCGCTCACCCTGAATGAGCCACTGCGTAGTGTAGTCAGTAATCAACAGAAATGTAACGAGCTATTCAGAAACCATGGACGTTCCACGCTTGGCCGGTTAGCAGCGTGTTATTTAGGCTTGGTCTAAGGTAGCAAGTCTTGGGTGAGGGATATGATGGATGAGCTTTGCGTCATATTATATATAGTACGTAGGTCAGGAAATACAAGGCAACATGCTCATGGACGTCGACGTAAAAACGAGGCGGGAAAAAAAGATAAAGAAAGCCAAGCAAAAAACGCCAAGGGCTTACAATATATGTAGACACTTTCGCCGTGCCAACCTACCTACATTAGTGTGCATGCTGACATTGCACCAAAGTTGTAGCTATTCTGGCACTGTTCCATGTACCCCGTATCATCTGATGCGCTGTCCAAATTTTCAAACTTCCTTACCAGCCCCGTGATCTTGATGCTTTGCTCACCGCCCTGGTGCCACCAGCGCAGCTTCTGAAGCAGTGCTCCTCCCTCGCCTATTGTCTGTGAGGAAGAGCTGCCGTTTTTGCTCCCACTATTCTGCTCACATTCGTCACCCTCTCCATCATCTACAGACACCTGCCACTTGCCCGACGATACTTCCACGACATATGAATCACGCGGGAAATGGAACTCGGGAAGGAAGATAATCGTAGGTGCTTCAGCCCTGGCAGCTGCTGGCGTTTTCAGTTTAAGTTTGAATGTGCAGCTACGGAGGTCGAATCCGTACTGCAAAATATTCCCTACGACGTACATAGGCGTTGGTCGTAGAAACGCTTCAGCAGCACGATAGCCTGGGGCATTGGTCAGAGTGGGGTCCTGGCCTTGGCTAGACGCTGAACTTGACATTGGCGGTGGGCTAGCCATAGACCGCCTCAGGTTAGTCGGTGTCACTCTCGCTTCATCAGCTGTGGCGCGCCGTGATGATGACGCGAGCAATGAGGTTGCAGGTGCTGAAGCGCCATCCTCTGATTCTGAGGCCGTCGCATCATCGTTGCCCTTTGTCAAGCTCAAGTTAGAGCCCAAAGCCAACGAGCTCCGCGGAATGGAACTGACTGGAAGAGGTTTGTCATCAAGTGAGAATATGCTCAAATCTTCGCCGTTCCACTGGTCGCCTCGGGCATGATCGCTGATAGCGGTGTAAACCCAAAGACAATGGCCTTCTAGTAGTGAGCTTTCCACACCATAGTAGTTGGCATCTAGAGCAGCTAGCTGACTGCTGTAATCGCCTGTTTTGTATGCGTGCTTCTCGTCCATGTCGTATGGAATTCCAAATTCTGACAGAACGCATGGGTGGTTTCCCATACGATCTATGCCTTCTTGTCTTAGGCACGCAAGCTGGTCTCGGAAGCAGTTTCGGATTGCTTTCTCTCCTATACGTAGAGCAAAGGCGGGATGTAGATAACGACCACGTAGAAAACCGACGACATCAAGGTTCCACGTACGGTTCCATTTCTTGGTCATAAGGGTGATACCATCGTAGAAATGCGGTGTGAAGCCCATTTTGGGGTCTTCATCAGCCGTGCCCTTAATGCGAGGGGGAAGTTCAAGCGTAGGGAACTGCATCAACACAATGCAGTCCGGGTGTTCTCGCCGCACAGCAGTCTTGTATAGCCGCCAAAAGTCCATAAAATAGGTATCGGTGAACTCAGGGTGGTCAATTCTTTTGCCTGTGCGCGGATTTTTGCTGAAGTAGTCCTTTCTCAGAACAGTATCCGTCTCTGGATCCCAGACTCCATGTTGCGCCCACAAGCACTCGCCTAGTCTCCAGCCCGGGTCTCGTGTGTATTTGTACCTGGATTCATCGTAGCCGACGGGAAGCCATGCTTTCTCTCCCTGCGGATCTACTAGCCTGGTGCCTGTTTTGTACGGGCCCATACCGCCCATTGCCCACACATCAATTTCGCAGGACCTTCCTGAGCCGGTCAGGATCGCTTGCCAGATAGTTGGGCATGTGCCTTTCTTGAGAGGGTGTTCTTTTGGAATGACGCAGATGTCTTGGTAGCCGACAAGACCTCGGTTGGGCTCGTTCATGCTCTCCCAGCCAACGACACATACATTGTGGAGGTCGCCAGCCTCACGGATACGCCGGTTAAGATGAGACACGGCGGCAATAAAATGGCCCTGCAGGAAATCCTGGATGTTGACACCATTGATGATGCATTTTGGCGCAAAGTCACGACCGGCAAAAAAGAGAGTAAAAATTGTAGCAGCGGCAAGACGCCAGTAATTTGTTGACCAGATCATTTTGGGGAACTCGTCGGGATCTGGATATACGTTCTGCACAATAGCCGCCTCCGTTGCGGCGAAGCTTTGTGGGTTAAGGCCGCAGGCGTAGATGGTCCAGAGAGGAGCGCCAGAGCCACCGCAGAAGCGTGCCCACTGAAAACAAGGTTAGCATATATGAATTGATTAAGCTGTGAAGAGCTGCGGAGGGCGAGCTGCCCAACATACCACATCCTGGTGCGGGTCCATAAAGATGAAGAAGCCGTACTGCTTTGCTACGCGTAGAATCTCGATTGTATGCTGTATCCATTCTTCGTCATAGATGCCTGGCCCTGCCGCTTCAATAGCCTCCCAAGTAAACACGTATCTCAGTGTATTGTATCCATGTCGTCGGATGCGGCCCAGATGTTCGTGGGCATCACTCAGGGGGAATGGCCGCTGGTGGAATTTGACATTGTCGCCATCAAAGAAGTCCTCGCCGTCGTATGAAGTCTGTTTAGGTGTTGACGGGAGCTTCGCATCACCAGCACAGTTGATACCGCGAAGCACGACCTGGCGGCCATAGCCGTCGCGAAACTGGCCGTCTTCAATAGTAAGCCGAAACTGGGACATTGTATGTGTGGGCGGAGGAGGGCTTGATGAAATTGGAGAGGCCCAGAATAGAAACAAAGGTAACGGATACGACGTCAATTATGGCGACTGTGTTGCTATGACCTGGAAACTGTGCAACCTTTGTTCTGCGCTGTTGCTGCTGTTGTCGCTGCTGCTGTAGCCTATGGGTTTTTTTCGAGATTCACGTAAGTAGATGTATAAGCGGACGTATAAACGGATGAATCGAGATATTAGTATCACTGGGTCTCAACAGATCGCTGGCTGACGGCAGGTCGGAGGCTTTTAGGGCAAGGACAAGAGGACCGGTTAATAGACGGTGTTTGGTTTCGGAGTTAATAGTAAACGAAGGCAGCACAAACCCGCAGCACAGCTAGACACGCAATCTTGGTTACTAGGCCGCAAGGAATCAGGAATCAAAGCCAAGACAAAAAAAGATGCCTGCCTAGAGAGGGGATAAGACAAATGATGGTAAAAGCCTGGTGGGATATTTGGTGCTTTTACAGTCACGGTTGGCGCTTTTGCAGTGGCTTGGGGAGAAATATATGAGAGGCTGAATGGGAGGCGGGTGGGTTGCCTGGGTCCAGAACAGGAAAGAAAGGCAAGAAAGGCAAGAAAGAGGAAGAAGGAAGGGAGGAAAGTTGGAGAAAGGGGACGATGACGTAGGCGCCTTCCCGAGAACAGAAATGCGTAGTGCTTGATATGGGATATCTGTGATATTTTTGAGGCTGTGGCCCCAAGCTTTATTCTTAGGTTCGTTTCATATCCTCGAGCTGCCACTATCGATCTTTTGTTCTGGCATTACCAAACATTTCCTCGATGCATCTTGGGTGTCTTGAATGCCTTTGTTGATCTGCGCAGTCCGAGCTTGCCGTACTAGTGAGGACACAGGGTTAGCAGGGATAAAACCAGCACCGATAGGGTTATCGGTTAAATACGGGCTATACAATCCCGCTCTGGGACTTGGTGGGGCAGCTCTTGAGCTTATGTCTCGTAGAGAATGAGGTCGATGTGCTTAGTTGCCATAGACCTCTGAACTCTTTAGTTGTCTGGCGGACGGCACATGCGCTTGTGCACCTTTCGCTGATGACATAAGTTCTGGCTTGATACCTCTTACATGTACACTCTTCTTCGTCTGCCCAACTGACGATATTGTTCAGCCCCTGTCTGTTTGCACATATATATATATAACCAGTCCACAGACGTCCCACGCCAAATAGTAAAGAAACCATGGCGACTAAAGCTCAGCTCAAGGCGCTGAACGAGCTCATCAAAAAAGAGCAATATATGCAAGCTATTTCCCAGGCTAGGGAGATCATTGCTCGAGATGGGAACCAAGCCAACGCGTGTGTACTCACCCTTTACTTCTTTAGCCCCCCCCCCACCTTCTCTTTGCGTCGCTCTTTGCCCCTTCTATTAACACTCTCTTCCTAGACACCTGCTTCTTGGCTTTGCCCTGGAAAAGACAGAGCAGTTTGATGAGGCAGAGGCTGCCTACAAAACCGCGGCCTTGCTAGTGCCCAAGCTACCGGCAGCATGGCAAGGAATGTGCAAGCTTGCCGAGAGACAAGGCACTAAGCGTCTGGACTTGTTCAAAGAGGCTCTGGAGAGTCTAATACCTATTTTTGCTGACGCTGAAGAATATCCAAAGGCCCGCGAGATGCTCGAACGGTACATGGGCCTGGCCAGAAACTCCGATAACAAGATGGACTATGTCGAAGCTCTCGAGCTAACATGTCCCGATAACGCCGCTTATCCTAGTTTGGAGGGTCTTGTGGAGCGCCCAATCGTGACGTACGACAAGATGATTACCATTATTGAAACCGAGGAAAAAAAGACCATAAACAGGCTCATTGGTGAGCGCAGAACGCGGTTAGGCGCTGTCTTCAAGACTGTCAGCCAGGAAACTAAATGCGAGGTGTTTGCTCAGAGCAAGAGAGAGCACTACCTGCGTCAAGCCATAAATTGGTGCAGTGAGGACGACGTTAGGCGCAGTTACGAAGAGAGATTATTCCAGCATTGCCTGGAAAAGCTCACTGTACTCAAGGGTGGCCCTGAAAAAGATGCTGCTCGAGAAAAAGTGCTGGAGTGTGCCAATGGCATGGTGGTTGTTAAACACCCCTGCAGGCTCGGTTGGGAGATTGCCTTGGACTGGCAAGACCACAAGGAGCTAACGGATTATGATGTGAATATCCTGCGAGAGTACTGCCGATTCTTCCCTGACAGCGACCTGGCAAAGGTCATTACTGGCTTTCTCACTAGCCAGCTATCCCCATTTCCACCCGAAAAGACAAATTCGACCCCCCAGCCGAAGCGCGAAGATGATGGGGACTCTAGTAGCAGCGACGAGGACAACGGCGGTGTTTCAACGCTTGTAGTTCCTACAACAGAGGCTGACCGCGTCGTCATTATGACTAATGGAATAGCCTCTAGCGAATCTCTTTTGGCATACAGGCTTGTGGGCGCCTATTACCAGTACTTGGAGGAGTGGGAAATGTGTGCGGAACTCATGAGAAAGGCCATTAGCTACGCTGCCACTGAGACGGGGCGCTGCGGCATGTCCTTCCTCGAGACCATCGACACATACCGCATCTTCTTGGGCACGGCCTTGGTTTACTACCAAAGTCCGCGAAACCACCCTGAAGCCATGAAGCTATTCGAGGCTGTTATGGACCGGGACCCAAAGTCGACCGCTGCCATGATTGGCACTGGTTTGATTTTTGAGGAGGAAGAAGAATTTGAAAAGGCGTCTGATTTCCTCACTCGCGCCCTCAAATGTGACCCCACCAATATCAAGGTTCTATCAGAGTCGGGGTGGGTTAGGGCCATGATGGGACAGTACGATTTAGCAGAAGTCGAACTGCGACATTGCCTTGAACTTTTCCAGAATGAGAAGCGAAAGGACTCGACCAACGAGCTTGTAGCCCAGGTACAGTACAGAATCGGCTTCTGCATTTGGAACAGAGACCCTAGTTTTGCTGCCCGCAAAAGTCGCAAGGGCGCTTATACGTACTTCCTAGCTGCTCTCAAGAGCGACTTGAGCCATGCCCCCTCATACACTATCCTTGGTCTGTATTATGCTGACTATGCGGGGGACAAGAAGCGTGCCCGCCGTTGCTTCCAGAAAGCTTTGGAACTATCTGCCAATGAAGTGGTCTCTGCTGAGCGTCTAGCACATTCTTATGCTGATGATCGCGACTGGGAAAAGGTAGAGCTAATTGCACGGCGTACCGTGGAGTCTGGAAAGGTCAAACCACTGCCTGGCTCCAAGCGAGCCGGTATTTCGTGGCCGTTTGCAGCCATTGGCACGGCTTGTCTCAGCAAACACGAATACCCTGAGGCCATTGCAAGCTTCCAGACTGCATTACGGATCTCTCCCAAGGACTACCATTCGTGGGTGTCTTTGGGCGAAGGCTATTATAGGTCGGGCAGGCACATGGCTGCTATCAAAGCTATTACGCATGCACAAAGCCTAGAGGCCGAGAAACCAGCGGGAGAGCTGGGAGATACGTGGTTCACGCAATATCTTCTTGCTAACATTAAGAGAGAACTCGGTCAATATGACAGCGCAATTGAGCTGTACCGAGAAATCTACAAGACACACACAGACGAGCATGGTATCATCAATTCGCTACTTCAAACTCTTGTTGATGCTGCTTTAGACGCTATCGAAAAGGCGCTTTTTGGCAGAGCTGCACAATTAGCACGAGATGTGATCGAGCTAGGTAAGACTGTGGCGCCTCTAGTCGATAAGTCCTTCAACTTTTGGAAATCCATGGGTGACGCCTGCTCTGTGTTTGCTTCCGTAAAGTCACGCATTGGAGAGTTCCCAATTGCAAATATAGGGCATATTGTCAACACACATGTTGCGACCAAGGAATCCGACAATCTATTTTCGGAGTATGATCATATCAACGCGGAACAGCTCCCAGTATCAGACGAGGGAGAACCACTTTTGAAGTGTCTACACTTCATGATTGTATGTCAAAAGAGAGCCATATATGTTTCGGCTTCAGATGCCCATGCCCAGGCCGTGGCTTACTATAACCTGGGCTGGGCCGAGTACAAGGCCCACACATGCCTTCCTCTGCAGGATCGTGGAAAGCCCAGCAAGTTTCAAAGGGCGGCCGTGCGTGCCTTTAAGCGTGCAATTGAGTTGGAGGCAAAGAACTCGGAGTTCTGGAACGCCCTGGGCGTTGTCACGAGCCAAATTAACCCGCGGGTGGCCCAGCATGCCTTTGTACGCAGTCTTTACCTGGATGAGCGAAACTCTGCTACATGGGTAAACCTAGGTACTCTAGCTCTCATGAATAATGATCTAGAAACGGCTAGTGCAGCATTCACGCGAGCCCAGTCAAATGATCCCGATTATGCAAATGCCTGGATGGGCCACGGCTATATTTACAAGCTGTTAGATGACGAGGACGAGTTCCGGGGACAAGTAAAGCATGCCATGAGTCTCTCAACCTCGTCTAACTTGGCTACGCGGCAGCAATTTAGCACGCTCATGTTCGATCACATCCTCAAGACGCCTGACTCCAAGCTTGACGTAAGCGTGCTAGTCGAGACACTCTTTGCTCTGGGCCAAGTTAAGGCCTTGGACCCCGATGAGTTAATGTATACTCACATGTACACTCTCATCCAGGAGCGCTTATATGATCATGCCCGTGCTGTGCAGTCCCTAGATCTTCTTTGCTCTACTGTTGAGGCCCAGTTCGAGGCCACCGAAGATCCAGAGCTGCTTGGCCGCTTTGTCATTGCCAAGGCAGATCTTGCACGGTCCTATCTAGCCTCCCAGGACTACGAAAACGCCATAGAGGCCGGAGAGATGGCTATCAGCCTAACAGATGAAGTTTCGGAGCAGGAACTAACTGCCGAGCAGAGATCTAAAGCACGTCTGTCGGCACATCTCACCGTCGGCCTTGCACATTACTTTAACCAGGATGTGGAATCTGCAGTCGGAAATCTTCAATATGCGCTAGAAGAGACTAATGGAAGCCCGGATGCCGTGTGCCTGCTAGCGCAGATTCTATGGGCAACAGGGACCGCTGAAAATCGCGATCTTGCCTGCGACAAGCTGTTTGGGGTTGTGAATGCAGTCGCCGATCATGTCCCCTCTCGTCTTCTGTTAGCCGTTGTTTCTGTCCTAAACGAGGACAGGGAATCACTCGCGGCTGTTGTTGCTGACCTCAATGTCATGCGCATGACTGCTGGTTTTGACGAGGCTATGTACAAGGACATTGGTAATGCTCTTGCCGCTATCGAGGCACTAAAGCCTGGACGCACACTAGACGACGTTAAGGAGCAGATGCAGACAGATATAATGCTACATCCTAGCCTGCCACATGGATGGATCAAGCTGTCTGAGATAGTCTCGAGTGATGCTACACAACTCGCTCAGACCAGTGTCAGTGTGGCCTTGAAGGGCGTCCCCCCCCGTGGCAACCTTTGTGCTAAAGATGTAGCGCTCGCCTACGCATCTACTAAGAATGCAGCAGACGCACAACTTGCAGTGTTCATGGCACCTTGGGTTATGGATGGATGGCAGTCGCTGGCCGAGGCGGTTGTCAGAGGTAGAGAAAAAACACAAGCGGCAACAATGTAGATCGAGCACAGAGTATGATAGGCTGCCATAGGGTGGGTAGCGATAGAGGTGTGAAATAGACTAATGGGGTATCAATTATTGCTAATTTTGTAGATTTCTGAACGCCTTTTTTTGTAATATGTACCAAGTGCGTGATGCTAGGCAGGAAGTACCTGCACTTTCTCCTCCTATTTTGCTATGTTGTTTATTCCCCCCCAGAGACAGCTACCTTTAGGCGTGTCTTCTTCTCGTTGAGCCACTTCTTTTGCCATGATGCTATTCCCCCTCCAAGTACTGCGCAATTCGACGGCTCTAGTAATATCATCCCCCTCGAAATTGAAGCGCCTGCGCTGATCAGCAGCTTTGCGCCAATCGTAGTTAGGCCTACGCCTAGAGCCTCAATCCTTGACAGTTCAACAGCAAAGACCCGAAAGCCCTTCATATCCTGCAATACCACTCGGTGTGTTGCGTTCCCCTTGCTCTTCATGGCTGCAGCTGCTGCAGCTGACCCACCTAGAGAAGGGGCTCCGTCCCGGTTTCCACTATCATCGCTAGTCGTTTCGCCACCCTCGGTGGATATGCGAACAATCTCACGCCCTTTTTTAGACTCTCCACGCTCAATGGCTTCGAGCTCTTCGACCTGGTCCCAGCGGCTGCGAGTTAGGTCTTCGATGTCCATTAGCTGTACAAAGACTTCTTTGGGAATTTTTGCATCAGCAACCTCGGGCGAGAAAGATGTGTGTAGTGGGAACGGATTACAGAATGCTGGGTCTAAAAAGCCAGCTGCCGAAATGTCAGAGGCCAGAATGCGCGTTCGCGTGGCTTCAATCAAGGGCTTTAGCTGTGCTGGTGTCATTGATGTTGCTGGCAGCTGTTGACTGCTGAGAAAAGACCGGACCCAGCTGACTGTAGGCACTGGGAAGCGTGATGTTTTGAGTGCATTTATTAGTTGGGTAGCAATAGCATCCATTGCAATATACTAATAGTATCTGTAGGGACTCGTTGTAGACGTTGAGGTGTGCCATGACCAATTTGCACAAGATCATGAGTCTCACGACTGAGACAGGGTTATATATATCTGGAAGTGGGGCTGGTAATGTACTAGGGTTAGGGCAAGCTCGATTTACAAGGCCAGTTCTTGTTTTAGGGAGCGTCTACATTTCTGAGAAAGATGTCATTGATACTGCGTTAGCAAAGTCTAGACTACTTTGCGCTTTCTTTGGTAATACTAAGCAAGGCAAGGCGCTGCACTTTTATGACACACAAATTAATTGTTTTTTGTTTCCTTCCGTCGCTACTATGTCTACAATTGCCTCACCCCGCGACTCGTCTTTGAGTCTCTCTGCTCGACGACTCCCCGGAACTCCAACCCTCACATCTCCAGTAGGCTCCTCACGACCGAGCATCGATACTCCGCGTTCTTCAGCAAACTCTCCAGTCCTCCCGCCGGCCGGGCTTGCACCTGCTGGTACAGCCCCTTTGACTACATCTAAGCGCAAGAACCGAGCTGCATTGCGCGAGTACTACAATCTACAACGGGGGCCGTCGCCCGTATCGTCAGTACAGCCTGATCCTGATGGTCTCCAGAGTGAAGTGGACTTTGGCGAACTGGATGCACCCAAGTTTGACTCCGCGGCTTATGTGCGCAAAGTTTCAGAGGAACTTGGTCTAGAGGAATTGCTAAAGGTTTACACCAAAATTCTGGGCGAGATCAGGGCACTGGACGCGGAAAAAAAGGCTCTTGTCTATGACAACTACAACAAGCTGATTGCAGCAACAGAAACTATCCGTAAGGTAGGATACTTCTAGGAAAGAGGAACACTTGCAGCCTTGAAAACACTGTTACTGATATTGCAGTAGATGCGCGCCAACATGGACCCTTTAAATCCAATAGCCTCAACACTCGACCCGAAAATGGCACAGATCTACGAGCAAGTGTCCGTAATACGTCAATCACTTCAAGAATCTATACCTGAGCCAGACTCAGACACCGACCACTCCCGAAGAATGCGCCAGATAGCTTCTGATGTCCTTAATGTTCCTGCGCGATTGAGATACCTGGTTGGCAAACACGACGTCGAAGCGGCTGAGAAAGAATGGGAACTTCCACGCAAGCTACTACTTGACTGGAAAGAAAAGGGGATTGGTGGTGAGGAAGTAGGTAAATTGCTAGAGGAGGGGGATAGAATTATCAAAGAGGCAGCAACCGAAGGTTCGAGAGGCGAAGGCGACGACAGCGCGAGTGAAGAGTAAAGTCAAAGTGATACCCTATAGAAAGAATGATGTATACCATGATCGCCTGATGTCTGCTAATAATCTAATTCTGTTTTCACAAAGTACCCAAGTCTACGACAGTGTACGGGTCATGATCGGCATCACTGACAAATACGTGCGCGTCGGCGGCACCGGAAGTCTTGAGCCAGCTGCTGAGCATGGGCTGTAGTCTCTGGCGCAGAAACTGCCTCTCCGTGTTACTATGGAAGGCTGTCACTACGATACGGCCTGCCTGTACAGCGGCCAGAGCATCATGGTGGCTCATTTCACCTGTTATCCAGAGCTGGGCCTTGGAGCCGCGTAGCACGTCAGAGCCCGAGCCTGCACATACTGCTATGCTGGAGACCATTGCCGAGGATAAGTCACAGCCATCGGGAACTGCAATGTTTAAATGCGATGGTCCGCCAATGCCTGCTGCGAATGATTTGAGGATCGAGGCAACAGAGGACGGCGCGGGGAGCGTGACCGTGGCACCGTAGCCACCATAGGTAATGCCAGCGGGAAGGGAGGCAACGGGCTTGAGCGGCTGGATATCAGAGAGAGAGATGAGTGGCCCGACAGCGCATTCAACTAGCCATGTGTTGATGCCTTTTTGCGCAGCATCGAGAGCAGTATGGGGCGAGTACACAGCGATGTTGTGGCGGGCTAAAAGAAGAAGGGTAGCCTGCTGCGGGTCAGCAGTGGTGAGTGACTTTAGTCCACGGAAGATGATAGGATCTGTGTTGGTTAGCACGCTGCGAAAATGGCTATGAATAAAAATGGTCAGCTATGGGGAATTGCCCTTACGGTAGCTGATGATTACACTGGCGCCACCCTTGATGGCCTCCTCAGCAGCAGCATACGTCAAGTCATTGGTGAGCATGACCACTGGCTTCGTGCTATGCTCTGCCTCTGAAGCAAGTTTTGTGTTATCTAGAAGCAAGCCGACGTTGTCCCAGGCCCGGTTTGCCATCATCTCGGGGAACATGTCCTGCATGGCCCTGACGACAAGCTGGGTGAATGCGGGTGAAGTGGCCTGCACGGGACCCTGGGCCCATTGCGAAGACATTATGCCGACGTCTCTTGAAGCAACTTTAATGGTTGACGGGTGAGCGCGTAAAATGCTAGTCTTGGAATCGGGAGCACTGAAGTCGGTCAAAAGAGCAGGATCGCCCTCGACAACTTTAATTGAGGCTAAAGCGCTAGGCGAATCGTTGTAGATGTACTCCTTGGCCGAGCTCTTGCCACCACAGTAGTCAGTGATGGTTACTTTCTGGTAGTAACTGTCGAAGGGAAGGTGGCTAGAGTCAAAAATGTCATTCGCCCACGTAACAGCATCTTCAGGCACAGCGTCCCCGCCGCCAATCCAGGTACTCAGCTTCAGCTGGGCAGGACTCTGGGGCCATTTTTCGCCGTTGACGACCTGGCTGGGGTCAACGGTGCGGATTATAGAGCCGTCAATAAGGAAGTTGATCCTCCTAGGTGACCAGTCAATGCTGTAAGTGTGTAAATTTTCAGTAGCAACAAAGTTAACCCCATGGGTTTGGCTCTGGGTGAGTTCATTGGTGCCCTTACTGAGGAAGTTGGTTCGCACGTTGGTAGGTTCGTCACCAATCCACTGCCAGTCAATTTTGTCATGGGTGTCGCCCTCCAGAACGACCGAGGTGACGACCCTCTGGCCTGGGGCAGCCTGGAGAGTAACGTCAACACGGCCGTAGAAGATATAGCGCTTGGTCTTGATGAGCGTGGTCTGCTCCTTCTCCGTGATCGACAGCCTGGCGCCCTTGTCCTTAGTGGTGCTCAAAGGTTTCTTGCTAAAGGCAGAATTATCATCATCGTCATTAAGCAGCCACCAGTCATGGAAGGACCTGTCTTCATGCCAAGTAGAGTCGATAGCAGTGAAGTCGAAACTTTGAGGAGTGTTGCACTTGCCAAAAGCAGGGTTGGGACCGCATTCTATTGGGATTAACCAGGTGTCAGGTTAGTATACTAGATTGGGCATGGGCAAGTTCTTCAGAGCCGAAGTGATACTGCTAGTAGAGTGCGGAGAAACATCCACATACTGTTACCACGTATGGGGTCACACTCGGGAAAGGTCTGCGCAGCTACGGCGCTCGATAGAGTGGCAGCAGCAAGTGCAAGATTGTTGTAGTGCATTTCAGCTGATACCTGGGACTAGGGTTCAGATTGGAAGAGCTAAGGATGCCTTGCTGGGAATTTGGCGATCTTGGAGAGAGCGAGAGAAGAATAGATAGGGATCTTGGAGGAACTGTTGGTTAACTGACGGATATCAACTACAAGATATATGTAAGGCTCATAAAAAAGGTTTTCAAGCAAGAAGTAAAAGACCGTGGAGTAGAGAAGGTGAAGAGAAGTCTACTACTTATAACTTTCTCATTTTCTTAATCTAATTCTTGAGCAAGCGGAGCTGATCATAGATGTTAAAAATTATGGTTTATAGCATAGCTAGGCACGAAGGTAAGAAAAAACAGCTTTGGTAGCTTCTTTTAGGAGAGTCCTAACCTAGTTTCTATGATGAGATACATACCCATGATATTGTTGTCTCTCTTTCCTCTTCTTCTCTTTTGCAATTCCTGGACCTGCCTTAGTTTTCTCTCTCCAGTGTTATATGTCTCGTCTCATGTAAGACGAGCCTGAGCCCGGTCAGCAAAGAAACAACGCAAAAGCTGCATGTGTATCAAAGCTCATTGCTATGGTGGTGCTTCATGTCTGACTTTGTGCTATGGTTTTTCTTTGGCGATAAGTCAGTTCATGTAGCTATAGCATACAACTACGCGTAAGAAAAATGTCAGCACTATACATACGCCTTCAAAATGGGGTGTTTCTTCGCTGTGGTAGTAGGAGCAGATACATCTGGTGTATGACCCTGAAGACATGTATACATGAGTTTTCTCAAAGATGTAGATTAGTATTGCCTACCGATTCACGCAATTTATGCTGAAATAATTGTCTCATAGTGGAGGAACAGAGGAATAGACTGACTATCAAGCTAACCAACCCACGCAATGCTTTCAACGTGATGGGACTCTTCTCGGCTTCTCCGCCTGCCTTTTTCGCCCCCCACGATGTCCATGTGAAATCTAGCTATCCTTGTAACCAAGACTGATGTTACACAACAAAAGCTTCGTTTCTTGCACGTGGGAAAGTTAGGAAACACCACAACACCTAGCTTCAGCTCAGAGGACTTTCTATCTTGGGTCATATGGCCGCGTGGTCACGTGATCTCCTAGCCATCGACACTGTTGTGTACGAATAGATTTGCTGTTAATTATGTATCTTATTGATGGAGAGGATAGCGTGAAGATGTGGTCAAGAAATCACGGGCTCTGTGTGATGCCGTGAAGATTCAACCCCCCGGATCAGCTTCGGGTGAATACATAGCATAAGCCTGTAGAGATGACGCAGAAAACGGAAGTCACAACAGTGCAGCTGCCTTTTATAGCTAGTCCCTGAGACCATTGACGATTTATGTAGCAACTACCCGCATATACATCTGTACGACGGGTACATTTTATATATAATATAATGGGCATATATGTATCCTCCCGGGAGGTTCTTCTCTGTTGGTCTTTCATTCGCCAATTTTGTCTCTTGTCGATTTCTGTATAAACTGTAATACCCCAGCGGGACAGCATTTCTCAATCCCTTCGATCTCTAGTTGAGAAAGTCTTCAGCTAAAGCCATCAACCTTCCATAGAGTCTACCTCGGATATTTCCAAACACTTGGTGCTTCAAGGCATTCTTGAGCAGCTTTCTAGATGGCATGTTCTGAACAGCGAAATGTTCAGCTACTAAGGAATCAAAGATGTTGTCATCTGCCTGAAGACCGATAATTTCCCAAAACTCGTCAGTAAATAGGTGGTTTGCCTGCCACTTCGCACCAACCATGTATTCAAAAAGCTTGTAGATGTAACTTTATATAACTGAAACGATAGCATCACGAGAATTAACAATGACTTGACCTTTTCTATGAACAGACCCAACAATACAGGAGCTGGGACTCTCGAAGCTCGTCAGAATAAAAAGGTGCGTATGTTGGCCGAGGTCGCGAACGTACTTGTCCTGGTGATACCAGTGATCTTTGCACCACATTGCCGTCCATTGAAAACAACACTACTATAGAAGTATGCATATATCATACCACGAAGCCTAAAAGAAGCCTGCTAAGTAGATGAACCAGGAGCATAGAGATTCAATCCACAGACAAGGACTACGTCCAAGTTTACCTGAAGCTGCTTAGATACGGACAGAAGGGAAGACCATCAAGACAAGCAGTCATTTCCATAATCTTGCAGTACAGCAACCTCTAGACCTAATACACAAGGGTGTACCAGGCAATCTCTCTATTGACCTTTACAAAGTGGAACAAGATACGGACGGAAACTCAAGTCCAATGACAAACCTATCAGGGCCACCATGGTAAGACGACTCGACGTAAGCCAGAAATGTCCGAGAAAGGTACTATTCGGAAAAGGCATGAAGCTAATCAACACTAAATTTGGTTTCAAAATCAAGTGAAGTGTTAACGAATAGCTGAAAGGGATCGCTAGGTTGTTGGCTCAAAATTTCAAACAAATTGGAATGAGACCAAGGTACAGGCAGGCGGCGATGGTAACGGTTGAACTTGCGTATAGATTAAGCTTAAAATGCCACAGTGTAGATGCTATCGATGCATTTGTATGTATAATTCAAGCTGGAGGAGGTAGCACATCTCTCGTCACCACCGTCCTGTAAACAGTCAAGAAAGGCCTGGAGACTCAACAAAGCACGGTAGCAGGTCTGGTCACAAGGGGAAAAGTACCACATCTCATACTCACATAGTGATGACACGAGAGCCTTACAAGAAGAATCAAGAGAGCGGGGAATCAAAGCAACAAGGCATCGGAGGCGGGGGCAGCAACAGCGCTAGTGAAGGCTAAATAAAAGACAATACCTTACAGCAGGATTAGTAATGTGTATAATGGTTGCTTTGCGTTTACCGAAAATCTCTATTACTAGTTTACAAAGTACCCAAGTCTACCACCGTGTACGGGTCACGATCGGCATCGCTGACAAACACATTCGTATCAGTGGCCCCAGCTGTCTTTAGCCAGTTGCTGAGCATCGGCTGTAGTCTCTGGCGTAGAAACTGTCTCTCCGTGTTACTATGGAAGGCTGTCACTACAATATGGCCTTTCTGTACAGCGGCCAGAGCATCATGGTGGCTCATTTCACCTGTGATCCAGAGCTGGGCCTTGGAGCCACGTAGCACGTCAGAGCCCGAGCCTGCACATACAGCTATGCTGGAGACCATTGCCGAGGATAAGTCACAGCCATCGGGAACTGCAATGTTTAAATGCGATGGCCCGCCAATGCCTGCTGCGAATGATTTGAGGATCGAGGCAACAGAGGACGATGTGGGAAGCGTGACCGTGGCACCGTAGCCACCATAGGTAATGCCAGCGGGAAGGGAGGCAACGGGCTTGAGCGGTTGGATGTCAGAGAGAGAGATGAGTGGCCCGACAGCGCATTCAACTAGCCATGTGTTGATGCCTTTTTGCGCAGCATCGAGAGCAGTATGGGGCGAGTACACAGCGATGTTGTGGCGGGCTAAAAGAAGAAGGGTAGCCTGCTGCGGGTCAGCAGTGGTGAGTGACTTGAGTCCACGGAAGATTATAGGATCTGTGTTGGTTAGCACGCTGCGAAAATGGCAATGAATAAATATGGTCAGCTATGGGGAATTGCCCTTACGGTAGCTGATGATTACACTGGCACCGCCCTTGATGGCCTCCTCAGCAGCAGCATACGTCAAGTCATTGGTGAGCATGACCACTGGCTTCGTGCTATGCTCTGCCTCTGAAGCAAGTTTTGTGTTATCTAGAAGCAGTCCAACATTGTCCCAGGCCCGGTTTGCCAGCGTCTCGGGGAACATGTCCCGCATGCCCTCAACGACAAGCTGGGTGAATGCGGGTGAAGTGACCTGCACGGGTCCCTGGGCCCACTGCGAAGACATTCTAAAGGCGATTCTTGAAGCAGCTTGGGTGATTGGTGTATGAGGGCGCAGAATGCTGATAGTGGATGAGAAGATGGATTGGAAGGCTTTACTCATTGGAGTTACCAAGTCTGTAATTTTATTATGGTATTAGTGGGAGCTTAGCAAAGCTAGGAGCAAGGCTGTGTTGTTGTTTGAGTGAGGGGCGGCTGCACTGTGTAAATGTACTTATCAATAGACAGACTATACAAGGGGTTTATACAGACAATTCGCATGTAGCTAATTTGATGTAAAGGGTGTGCAATAGACATAGCTAAGCTTCCTGTGAGGCCTATGGACAAGCTCCATCCTCATGCAAATGCTGATACAGTGCAAAACAGCAGATAGTGGTATTGATAAAACTGTGCTTATCCTTATCCTTATCCTTATCAATCAATCTATATCAACCTTGATCACCACGATTGAGCGAATGCCCCTCCATTACGACTAAGTGCTATAGGCGGCCGTGACAGCAACAAAAACGAAAGCCCCCAAACGTCATCATCGCATCCCTGCGTATTTCAATACTAAGAAAACTCATCTTAAACTAAATACTGTGTTGTTCTTCTCTTTATAATACCAGCCCATTGCACTCGAACTTACTATGAGTGTGACAATAACGGAAGATGCGTTGAAAGCCGCCCTCATTGAGCGTGTGGCTGCTATTCATGTTACTATTACAGACATTTCAGGTGTGTTCATTATGCAGCAACAGCTTAGGCCCCCAGTACTACCAAACAAGACCAACCAGGGTTGGTTCAACAACATACTTTACCGACGCGAAATAGATACTACCACAGCTTGAAACATTACTGTAGCTAGCCCTCGTATAGTTGCTAACGTTCCCCCAGGCGGCTGCGGTCAATCATTTACGGCGCTGATCGTCTCGCCCAACTTCACTGGCCTCAACTCTCTCAAACGCCACCGCCTCGTAAACAGTGCGCTCAAGGCCGAGATTGCCAGCATTCATGCCTGGACGGCCAAATGCCAGACGCCTGAGGAGTATGAGAGAGACACAGGTATTTCTCTGCAGACAGGCCCGGCTTCGGAAGATCAACCTCCAGCCGCTGCTGCCTAAACGAACGGTGCTTGTGGTGGAAAAGCCCGAGATGAAGAGAGAATCAAGATATAACGAAAACAAAACAGCAAGAATACCCAATTTGGTGATAGAGGGCCAAGCAAAATATCTTTTTTTTGGAATATGATGAGAATGCAGCATGAATCTATAAAACACAGCCCTCATAGACATATATATAATGAATAAGGCGTCCGGAATCTCAATCATACTCCTGTCCAAGTGCTTCTTCCTTCTTCCTTCTCCTTTTTCCTCATCAGGCGTGGCGAGAGAAGCACATCAACAAAACCCGTGGCATTTAAAAAACTAATTAGACCGTACAAGCTAGCCAGTTGCAAAGACAAGACCAAGAGCAGTAAACAAAAGCCCTAGTTCCAGAAAATATAAACAAGACTTTATCAACAGTCCTACGCATGCAGATACATATATGGCACAAATTCTAATCGTGTGCTCTCTTTCCCCTCTCTCCAGCCTTCACATCTACAACAGATCCAGCAAGTCGTTGCTTCTGCTTGACGTAGCCGGAGGAGCTACAGGGGACGATGAAGGCTTGCTATTCTGCTGCTGTAGCTGCATTGTAGCTGGAAGCGGCTGACCCGCACTTGTCGCACCAAAGTTGAGATCGGCAAAGCCGCTCATAATATCGCCCATAGCCCCCCCGGCAGGTGATGCCGTAGTGGCAGGAGCAGGAGAAGAAGTAGCAGCGGGTGCAGGCGCGTCAAACAGACCCATCATATCTGCCATGCCGCCAGGAGGCGCATTGTCAGAAGGACTAACCACACGGCTAGGTGTAGATGATGATGGGGCATCGAAATCTATATCTAGCAGGTTTTCAATATTGCTCTGTGGTGCGGCACTACCATTGGCAGCGGCGGCCACAGCAGCAGCAGCAGCGATAGGATTTTCAGCGGCATTTTGACGCTGTTCTTGAATAGCAGCACGTTGAATTTCGTCAGCACCAAAGCGGCCCTTTCCAACAAAGGCCTCCGGGGGCTTATGGTAGACTGAGGCCAGAGTCGACAGCTCGCTAAGGAGTTGTTCGAGGAGGTTGGGAGGAAGGCTAGTCATAGTAGTGCTGATGGCGGGCTTTTGGGAGAGAATAATATTCTGCAGAATGATGTTAGCCAGTACCCAAAAATAACACAAGTCGTACGGGCGCTAGAAATGCATAGCTTACCTTGGCAACTTCAAGGTTGCCAGACAGTAAACGCCAGTAAATGTAAGCACGGTCCCGAATATCGGGGTTGTCGTTTTCGGTAGTCGCCGCCTGGAGCACCTTTTGTACCAAAGCTTGGTTGTTGCCGGGCTTCTTCAGGAAGAGCTTCACAACAGCAGTGAGAATCTGCAGTTGGGTCTGAGTAAATTCCTCTAAGAAGCTGTCCACGAACGAGGTGAGGATCTCGTCAGCGTTGTTGATTTTCTCGGCATACTCTCCAACAATCCAGATCAAAGCACCCCGAGCGTTGTGTTCGTCTAGTTCATCGATGTAGTTGCATAGCGTAGGAATGACCCCCTCGTAGCCAGGATACTTGCGCAAGATATCCTTGATGACCACGACTACTTCCTGGACAACATAGTTGACCTTTGTGGAGATCAAGTCCATTAACGCACTAACGCATTTCTCGCTAGCCCCCTCCAGCTTAATAGCCACCTGACCAATTGCCTTAATGGAGCGCTTCACAAAGTCCATGTCAACCTCGAGTGCATATTCCTTCAATTCAGCAAGTAGCTGGTCAAAGTTCTTGTCGTTGGCTATTCGCACCATGATCTCTAGCTTTTGCAGCTTAACGTAGGGTGGGTCGTTGTATTTGCAGAAAAAGACGCGCATTTCTTTGCTGAGGATATCTGGCTTGGCCTGTAGAAGCAGGTCAATATTGCGCAGTGCAACGTACTGCACTTCGGGAGCCGAGGCAACAAGGGTAACTAGAGATTGCATGTTAGGCTGTATTCCAAACTACGGCAACGCAAAACCAAGAAGGATAGGACAGGCCAAAGTCAGTGGTTACCTAGAGGGGGGGCCATCTTCTTCAGATACTGCTTTACTAACTCGGGGCTAATAATGCGCATATGAATAAAGACAGCCTTAACAGCAGCAAGGACGACAGATGGGTTAGCGTGTTGAAATTGCGGCGCAACACGCTCGCAAATGTGTTCCGACTCTTTGACATCGGACGGGGGATAATCAGCCAAAGTCGACAGAATGGTGACTCGTCCCCACTCGGTACATTCGTTCAAAGCAAGAAGTAGCTTCTTGAGCATAGGCGATGTCACGACCAGGGCTCTGGTCTCGGGAGAGGTCTCGGAAATCTCGGATAGGGCTTGCACAGAGTTGGCAACCACCATGGGGTTCGGGTCGCTGATGAGCTCCTTGAGCATGTCGAGGAATCCATTTTCAATACACATAGTCGGGTTGAGGTCAAATAGCTTGGCCACGCAGATTGCAGCGGTCTTCCGAACATATGGCGATTCATCTCGCAATGTTTTGCGCAAGGGCTCTTCCATATAGTCCACCATTTTGTCGACACGGATACAACCCATTGTTCGTATAGCAAGCGCCCTAATGAGTGGATTGGGATCTTCGGAGTCTTGAACAAAGGTATTGACAGCGAGAATGCAGAGATCGGGATGTGACTTGGCGTAGTTCCTGTAGATAAAAAAGGAGGGGGTTAGTACAAAACACTGAGATATCGCTGCTTGATCCGATGGACGTACATCAAGTAGAGATACACCAGCTTCTTTTGGTCTAGATCTCCAGTGGCGATGTTCTTTAGCACATCCGGAAACAGTGCCGACACATCTTTGCCAAGAGTCATGGCCATAATGGTCTTCTGGATTGACTCTTTGCGCTCCCAAGCATACTGCGAGACCAGGCCGGCCCGCAGCTCAAAGGTTTCACCCTTGCGCGGTGGAGCAAAGGCCTTCTGAATGCGATTTACCGCCATTGTTGCAACTAGCTAGAAATTAGATAGATGATTGACACGAGGAGTCTATCGTTCAGGATAAGGCAGACTCTGTTGAGGATAGGACGAGGAGAAGGGTGGCTAGGCCTTGAAGGCTGTCGTATCGAGAAAGGCCGAAAATAAGTAGTATCCGGAGGCGAAAGACGTAGTAGCGGCAGATTGCGGTTGGAAATAGAGAAAAAAAAAAGAAAGAAAGTATTGATTTACCGACCATGTACGTTAGAGGGGTTTTGAGTTCAAAGCCGTGACGTCCAAGGGGTGGTGGGATTGGGAGTCGGCGGTGGGTGGTCCAAGCCAAATAATTAAGCTCTCACAAGCCTAGACCCAAACTTGTCTTGCTGGCTTCTGGCCTGAGCTTCCCTGCTAGTAATGCTTTGTGGTCACGTGATCTCACTATTCAGCAACCAGTCAAGAAAACCGTAGAGATTGCATTAAAAGATGTCCATTTAATGAAACATCGCAGCCTAAATTAAAAGGGACTGAGTTCCGAGATGGTGAGCCAATGGTTCTCCCGTAGTTATTCTTCCCCGTCCAGCACGCTGACTTCAGACCCTCAAGCCTAGCCTGCCCAACCTCAGACGACTCTTCATTGAGGCACGCAGTGAAGATGAAGAGCGAACCATCTCTCGCAAGACCGTGCGTATTAGTAGTCTAGAGATACAAGCTCCGCGTCTGTCTATTTTCTAACTTATGTTCAGTTCTATAATGCTGTTCTTTTTCTCGGCTCTGTAGCAGTCTTCAGCCTGGTAGCACAGAAGATGAATACTCCACGGTAACAATCACTAAAGGAGTCAGGCTAAGCAGGGATTGGCACCAGGATTTTGCTTTCGTCATTCTGATAGCTATAAGAAGGTTCTTTATCACCAATAGTTAATACCGCTTCATCATTCTTCTTCTACGCCCTCGCCAATTGCCTCTTGAGCCAGCTTTGGCCCAGCAGCTTCCTGTTTGCGGTATAGCTCAGCCAAAAATTCGTTCGTGCTTGCTTCCTCTATGCTTTTGTCTTCTCGCTTCTTGATAAACCGCGGAAATCGCAAGCTTAAACCTCTTCCATCATTCACCAGCTCTATACCGGCGGAGTAAGTAGGACTAAGCGTAATATCGGCGAATCCCATTTCCCAGACCTCTTGTGGCTCAAACCATATATCAGGACTTGGCCCAGTATACTCGACAAATGCCGGCTGGCTTTCCCTCGTATTCTGTGCTTCGCCCTCGCCAGTGCCATCGCTATAAAAGGCCCGGTTAGCTTTGTAAAAGACATCTGTGAATCCAGACATGCACTTGCAGACAGCTTCTAGAGACCCAGTCTCCTCATTTCGGACAGCCATTAGGATCGGAGACCACCATTTTGCCTTTCTACCCGAGCCATGCCATGCAGCTACTGGGATGAGATCCAAAGTATCAAAGCTGGCGTTGTAGTCTTTCTTGACTTTCAGCCAGGACTCAAGTCGCTTATCCGGCTCGTAGGTCGCGAGCAGGGTCTTTCTGTAGCCTCCAGGTTTCGTGATAGCCTCACCTTCACCACTATTACCTCTTCTTTTACTTGAAGCCTTTGCCGTACTACGTTCAGTCGAAGAAGAAACATGTGGGTCATCTAAACTTTTGCTATCGATTGCATTGTCTAGTATCTTGACCATGATTCCCTCGCATTTGCTTCTGATTGCCGACTGGTAGAAATCAAGCACAGCTTCGGAATCCTGCGATGTAGCGTCAATGCTTTTAGCCCACGTAAACTGACCGGGAATTTCTACAAAAGAGGACCGCAATAGATCCCTCCGATCGCGCAGCTGGCTGTCCAGCAAGGAGCGGCCGTTGAGATACATCAGGTCAAAGGCAAAAAGGCAGATTTGTATCTTGACGCTTCCAATATCAACATCTTTGCGAGCACGGCCTGATAAAGTTTGGAAGTTCATAAGATCTCCAGACTCCGGATCAACGGCTACCACCTCACCCTCCATGATAAAGCTGCTCACTCCTTCGCCTCGAATCTTATGGATCAGGGCGACCAAGTCTGGATACTTATCGGTCATAAGTTCCAGATGCCTTGAGAATATAGAAATTTTGCCTTGCTCGTCACAGTGTATCTGGGCTCTTTGGCCATCGTACTTGAACTCGCATGTGAAGTCTCGGCCATGAAGATTGTTCAACATCTCCGAGAGATCTCGTGTAATACTTGCGAGCATGGGTCTTAATGGAGTGTGAAGCGATAGACCACATCGTAGGGCAAGTTCATCACTGACGCCCACCTCTAGCAGGAGAGGGATGATATCTGCATAGTTAGGTCTTCGTGCAAAGCAGCCCTTGACGAGCTGCTCTCCTCTTATCCAGATCTTGGCCAACTCTTCTTTTTTCAACTTTAACAAGCTTTCTGTGCTCCTGATTGGAAATTCTTTATCCAATGGCTTAGATATCGCAAAAGCTCTTGAGAGTGCAATGAGCATTGTTGCTTTGACTGCCCCAATACGTAACTGTTGTGTGCAATGTTAGACCATGAACTATCCAGAACTTGGAAGTAAAATGACTGAATACCCACATGTTGGCAAAGAGTGCGAACTAGATATCGACTTTCTTCTCCTCCGCGAGCATTCTGAAGCAGGCGGTTAACTATAGACTGTTTAATTTCGCCACTCCCCTGTCCTTTCGCCTGGGCGATCTTAACTAGAGACGAATAAACATCCTGAATTGTCAATGGCTCTCGCTTGCGAAGAGTGAAGGTTTGCTTTTTCTTAGCCTCAAAGGCTACATCCCCAGCATCCCCGTGTCTATTGAATAAGGCCTTCAACCCTCTATTATCCAATCCACAAACCTTCTTGAGAGCTCTGCTGATCGCTGAGCTACCGAGCCCTAGCTCCAGCGATTCATATGGGGACGAGATGGCATTTGTAGCTAGCCACACCTGCATTATACTCCGTCAATATAAGCAATGAAATCTGGTAAAACTCGACTTACGGCTGGAAGCAAGCTTGTAGGATCACCCTCGATCAAGAGTCGCAGGCAATTTACAAGTGTATCAACAATCTTGATACGACTGGCTGTGCTGTTGATAAGAACAAAGCATCGGATCAAAACAGCGTATGAAGCATTCCCGCTTTGGGACTTCCATTGATCTTTCAACGCTGGCAGATACTGACAGGGCTCAAATACAAATGGGCTTTGGTCAAGAGGCAAAGACTCTGATAGTTTGTCATCGGCGGTTGAAGTGGACTGGAGTGCGAGAGTTTTCGTAAATGTACTGTCCCTAGCCTCGGTTATTGGGATAGACTCATCTACTACAGAATCCGAGTTTGCTAGATCCGATGTTTCAGTGACGTCTATCTTAGCGGTGTTGCGAGAGTCTGTTTGGTTGGGCTGAGCCCGGGCTTCAAGATCAAATTCTGCTTGAAGCCTACGGGCCAACTCTTCGTCTGTCGCCAATGCAGATGAACTCTCATAGTGATGGCTAGTTCCATTCACGTCGGCCTTGGGGGTTGTTCCAGCGTCTTTGGTGCGCTGCTGTTTTGCAAAGAAGTACTCGAGGCCATGCGCTGACAAGCCTGGGTTGAGCTTCCGTTTCTTAGAAGGACTGGCCATCGTATAATACAACCATACAAATCCAGGCGGTTTGACTCTCAAGCTTGATAAACAAAACGCTCTACGTCATCGACACCCAACTCTCGCTCATCCAACGCGCGGTCACGTGGATGTCTTATCGATTAGCACAAGCCCCTTTTAGTGGCTTTCCACACAAACCCCACTATATACTTGGTGAAAAGTGGGGCCTCTAGGGAAAGTCAAAGGCTGTGAGCCAAACTAGGCTATGAAAGAAATTTGGCGGGCCTTGAATACAGCAAGAAAAATCGAAGGGGCTCTCAACACCACACACCCCGCCATCCAACCATCACCACCCCTTCAACGGTTGAAAGCCACCAAAGCCCTCCACCCCCAACCCCCCACCACCACAATCAACACATTGGCTGCTTTAGAGCCTTGACATTGTTGTCCTTTTCCCTTTCCTTTTTACTTTATTATCTATAGACACATATTGCCCATCATGATTGGCGAGAATCCTGCAGAGCGGCCCGAACATATCAACAACATTATCAACGGCCTGGAGCGGTACAATCCTATCGCCGTTGTCCCTCTAGAGAGCTACCTTGCCGAGCAGTGCGAGCAGCGCTTCACTGACTGCAATGCCAACCGGACGCTGCTGAAGCTGTGAGTGCCCACCCGGTTCCAAGCCCGGCCTTGCCCTGTCTACCTGCCTTTTGCTTTTTATTTTGTTCACTGCATCCAGGCGACTACATGATGTTTTTTGTGTCAACCACGTTTCCTATTACCTGAGCTGTGCTTAAGCCGTCAAGCTCTCGCGCACTTGAAGTCAATTTCTAGTTAATCTGATACGCCGAACCAACCCCGTTTCAACCCTTTCCCACAATCTTGAACTAGAACCAGACTTTGCTAACCCCAATTACCGCTGTCCTTACGCGCGTCCGCCTCTACAAAAAGGTACCAGCTCAATCCCGACCGCATGAAGGACGAGGTGATCACCAACATTCTCGTCAAGGCCATGTCCCAGTTCCCATCTGCCCAGTTTGCCCTTGCTGTGCATCTGATCAACCCTGGCTCTGCTGCTACTGGCGAGCTCCACGAGGCTCTGACCAAACTGCGCGATCTCAACAACCAGCTGGAGAGTGCGCAGTACGCCCGCTTCTGGGCCACTCTAGATGGTGACGACCTGTGCGCCGATCTCATTGCTGATATCACCGGCTTCGAGTCCTCCATCCGTGAACGCATTTGCACTCTGGTCTCTCAGGCTTTCCGCGAGATTGACCTGTCTCATCTAACATCGTGGCTAGGTCTGGATGAGGAGAAGACCAAGGCCTTCATCACCGAGTTCGGCTTCACTATTGATGGCACCACCGTTACCATTCCTCCCAATGCCGAGAACGAGGCCAAGAAATCCGACATCCGTGAGGATGTGAATATTGAGATGTTCTCCAAGGTCGTCCAGCGTTCTTGGAAAGACTCTATGTTGGTGTAAAAGATTCTGGCTTTTTTCTTCTTTTTCTTTCTTTCTTTTTAGGGGCTAACAACGCAAACGGACTTTGGTTTTTGATGAACAAAAAAGTAATGAACAAAAACACAAAGAGAACAAAAACATTCACAAAACACTGCACTGCACTGCATTGAGTATACCAACGAATGAACGATGTCGAAGGCTTAACGCCATCAATTTGTGTTCTATGCTTTCATGGTCTTAACTGGCTACAGATTTTGTAACATTTGAATCTAGAATATGTAAAAAAAAAGTAATCCGTATCTACCGCATAGAGATGACAATCAAATTAAATAGGGTGGAATGCTTTTTTCTTCTTTCATTTTTGCACTTCACTTCCCAATCCACTCATCGCTCTAGTATCCTCTGCGCTCATCTCCGACTGCTATTCTTGATTCAACTCCTCCCACTGCACACCCGCCCATTCCTCCAAGTAGCCCACCCCCTCAGCTTCCACCAACGACTCCTGACAATCCATTTCACATACACCAACAATAATAGTTCCCCAATCCATGCCGTCCAGATTCATGTCATCCGCCTCCAACTCTGTGATGGCATGTGGCGTAATCTGAACCTCAAACGTCCGTCCAGCGCCACAGTTCTGGCAACGTGGCATGCCCTTACCTTTAATGTCGCCTGTCACAGCCAGCATCTTGCCAACAGCATCTGAGTCCGAGTATAGCAGTGGCACGCCAGCGTATTCGTAGCGGATAATTTGATCGGGGTTCTGCGCCATGCGGTCTGCGAAGCGCTGGAACGTGGCGTCCATAGAGGATTCAAAAGCATTAGCATCCTCCTTGTTGCCACCGCTTGAGCTGCTGGCAGTGGCATCTTCAACTTCCATCTTCTCGATAGTTGCGTGTGCGGGCAGCTTCATTTCGGGCTCAGGATCAAGGGTCTCGTACTCGGCATCCATATAAAGCACTGGATACGCCTTAGCCAGTGTGGTGGGCCATGGTTCAGGAGGCGTAGGCACGGCCTTGGGCTTGTTGGCCAGCGGGTTGTTAATGGAGAGCTTTTCCGAGAACGTAGCAGGTAGGGTGTCTGTGGACTTTGCAATAGACGGGCTCTCTTTCTCCCCTTCAGCCTTGGGAGTAGCAGTGGCAGCAGCAGGCTTAGCAAACGGGTTACCGCCACCGAAAGGGTTTCCAGCAGCCGGGCCACCAAGGCTCTTGGCACCAAACAGCGACTCACCCAGGCCAGTGCTTGTGACTATCTTGTTTGTCTCGATAGGCTTCTTCTCCTCAACGTCCTTCTTCCTACCGCCTGGGGCTATCACGGCCGGGGCGTCCTGGGAGATGCGCACGCTGCGCAAAGCCCGTATGCTGCCTGTTTGGCGGCGACACTTGGGCTTGCGGCAGGCAAAGACAAATAGTCGCCGATCATGGCCAGGAAAGCGGTCTGGGAGATGTGCATCTAGTTGCAAAAGCAACGCCATCATATCGTTGCACACTTTACAGCGCGCAAGGGTGGCAGAAGGGGGGGTCGAGGGGTCTATCCATTCCTAGAGACATTCGAGGGTTAGTTAGTTAACCCTGGCAGTTTGCAGGTAAGATTGATTTTTGAAAGCACTTACAGGCGTGCCGCCTAGGTGTGAAATCACATCGTCACCAAGCTCTTTTTGGGCATAACCTAGCAGGACATCCGTTTCTGTGAAGTCCTGGCTGCCGATGTCCGAATCGCTGTCGTAGTCCTTCATTTTGTGCTGAGGGGCTTTTTGTCTTTTGGAATAGTTGTTCTGTGGTGCTTGACGTTGGTTAGAAGTATGATGCCGTCGTTATTTTCTTTTTTGGAGGGGCTCGAAATTTTTTGATCCAGCGCGGGGCTTATCTTATCAGTAGCTTCGTTTGTTTTGTTTTTGTTTGAACTGGACCGACACGACAATCTTGCTGAAGGCCTCACTTTAGACACGGTCGTAATAGTAATTAATGTGCCATGAGATCATTAGACTTTTATCTTTTAGTATACTTGACCCAATTGTCTCATTTTTAGTCTATAGATTCAATGGCCACAACCCCCTCCCCAAAAGAAAAACAGCAATAAAACGGACAGGACAATAGAAGAAAGTAGCCATTTTGTTTATTCATACATCGTTTTTTACTGCTCCGGGCCATCCATGCCGGGGCCTGGACCACCTTGTCTGCCCATCTGTCGAGCCTTTAGCATCTCGTCACATAGGAGAAGATTGGACGCAATGCTAGTGGAAGATGCAATGCTGTTACGCAGGACACGGAATGAATCAAAGACGCCCTCTAGAGTAGGGTCCATAGCTTCACCAGTAACTAGGTCAAGACCCGCGGCATTGCCTTCGTCGTGTTCATCGCGGAGCTTAGCGACTACGAGGGAAATGTGTTAGTGACAAATAATTAGCGAAAGGCGCGCTGAGTAATAAGCAAACTTACGGGAATCCTGGATATCATGACCAGCGTTGGCAGCGAGAGTCTTGGGAATAATAAGCAGGGCATCGGCAAAAGCATCAACACCCCACTTTGCGCGACCCTTGACAGTCTTGTAAAAAGCATCACTCTTCAAGTGCGAGGCACAGGCCAGTTGGAAAGCACCAGCACCGGGAACGACGGAGCCGTCAACGATAACGTTGTATACACTGCGAAGACCGTCGCGCACGGCATCGGTGATCTGGGCAATGGTGTGGGCATTGGGGCCCTTGATCATCAGAGTGACAGACTTGGGGTCCTTGACATCTTCAAGGAAAGTGTACTTTTCCTCGCCCAGAGTCTGCTCGTAAACTAGCCCAGCCCAGCCAAGGACATCAGGAGACAGGTCATCCACGCTGTTCTGAGCGGTGCCACCGCAGACCAGCTGTAATCTCTCCATGTTTCTCCGCTTAGCTCTCCGTAGAGCAAGAATGCCGTTCTTGGCCAGGACGTCCAGAGACAAAGGGTCGATGCCCTTTTGGTTGATGACAACAAAGCTCTTCTTAGGATCGTTTCCACAAACCTCCTTCTTCAGATCCACGATGCGTTTCAGCTTGGCATCAACAAAACGGCGCTCACTCTCGACCAGCTTATCACGCTGCTCGGCGCTTGAGTAGAAGAATCCAGAGTTGATCTCAGTCTTTTCGTATTCTAAAGAAACGTTCAGAGTCAAGATGTAAGCATTTTCCAGACGCTTAGGCATATCAGGGTGGCGGGCTCCGTGGTCCAGGGCCAGACCCCGAATGAGCTTGGTGTCAGCGGCTGTCCGGTGCTGCATCTTCATAATTTCAATCATGTGTAGATCGGGCTTGGAGGGCGCTTGGTAGATGGAGAGGACAGCATCGACAATATCAGTAGTCAAGGCGGCGGCAAGGGTCGAGTTCAGCTTGGTAGCCAGCGATGTGCGGGCGACATTAAGGAGCAGCTCGCGCGAGGGCTCGCGGGGGAGCTTGAAGTCGTCCAAGAACTTTTATGGGGTTATAAATGCGATGTCAGTAACTGAGTTTCATATAGGTTCACGGCCATTGAATATCCGTGGTGGGGTAGCCCCTTTTGCATGTTGAATTTAGCGGGGAGAGAGGGGCAGAAGGGAAAGGGACAGAGAGTGTGTACCTTGAGAGCCTCCATCTTGGCGATTTCAAAGCCGTCGGTAAGAATGCGAGGGTGCAGACCCTCGGAGATGTAACGCTGAGCCTGCTTCAGAAGCTCGCCGACCAAGAGGACTACGGAGGTGGTACCGTCACCGCAGATGTCATCCTGAGCAGTAGCAGCACGCGCAATCATGACAGCGGTGGGGTTCTTGATCTGCATCTCACGGAGCAGAACGTTTCCATCCTTGGTCAATTTAATCTACATGATAAGATGTGGTATTAGCGGGGTCCGATTCGAGCTCTGAATGGTAGTGATAGTGGCGGTTCATTGGGAATGGTGCCTCGTTCACTAGATTGGGCGGGCGGTCAATGGTGGGGGTTGGTTGGTGTTTCCACTGGCTGCGTACCTGGCCAGCTCCGTCGACAAGCCTGATGTTTTTGGTTAGCAAAATGGACAGGGCGAAGGAAAAAAGAAAAAAAAGAGGGAGCTCTACATCTTGATGGTGCCCATAGGACCAAGGTTGGTCTTCAAAACGCCCTGCAGACCTTCACCAGCACTGATGTTGACCTGGAGAGCCTCACCCCGTCTCTATTCACATCGCCAAGTTAGCAATCACGGCTTTTTTTAGGCCTGTAAAGGGGGTTTTGGAGAGGGGCTTTGTGCAAGGCTAGCCTATTCTTATGATCAAGCAAGCTTGGATGCAAGGAAAATTGCAACATACCCGGGACTCAGCCTTGGGATTGAGAAGCTGCGCGGCGGACATGATGTGAGCTGATAATTAGACAGTATACGACGAACAGAAAATAAGGGAAAGCAATGAATAGAAAAGAAAAGAGCAAGACAGCAAACAGTGCTTGTATGGCGGGCGCAATGCGGGTAGGCTGTCGGTTGATGATTTTAGAATAAATGTGCCTGGCCTTTTGAGTCCCATGTTCACAAAGTACTTGGTAAGTCTGTTAGGGGGGGGATCAGCCTATTCGTCTCTGGGGTTCAGCTAGGCCACCAAAGCCAGCTCATTGGTTCCAGTGGGACAGTGCGAATAGTGCCAAAAGCAGTGCGTATGACTTTTTCTGGCCTTTTAGGGTTCGAAGTATCTAGAAGCTAAGACATGCAGACAGACAACAAGTATGTGTGTAGGAGGTAACAGGCTACGATGGTAGCAGAGTAGTCTACATGGCAAGCTTCTTAGCTTTTCGCTGTGTTTTACATTCGTAGGCTAGCCCCCAATACTCGTATTATGCACGTAGTGTTTTTCTGGCTGTAATTAAACCGCACCTACAACAACCCAACTAGATATACCTTGATTGACAGGTCGCCCTTCTCCTTAGTGTAGCTAGTCACAATGGGGGGAGCGGGAGGCGGGAGAGGGAGGAGAGAGGGGTCGGATCGCCTGGACTTTACGGCTCGTTTACACAAGCGACGACAACCTACACTCAATACTGGCTGGAGCAAAGCTAAATTTGCCAAAAGATGCGTGAGTTTGGTGGTCTTCTTAGCCATCATCAAACCAAGTAGAACTACAGCCACCATGGCCGTGAGGCTGGCGCTTCTCCTGCTGTGAAACCAGGAATGAAAATCAACGGCGGCGGTTAGCATGATGCAGCAGCACAATCAGGGTGTGTGTGGGTGTGTGTGTGTATACGCATGCACATGGGGGGTAAAGGGGCGGCTAGAAAGCAGGAGCAAGGCGATTAGGTGTGGGCATCCACCATCCACCCATTTGTAGTTACAGCCGAAACGCGGGAGCATTGAAGCCAAAAGAGGGCAGAGAGAGGATGCAACAGTGGGTGGGTGATGCAAAGGCGGACACATGTCTCACGACTTGCGACCTGAAAGCCGAACAAAAGAGGTGTGCAGATAGGAAGCACCATGCCAGCACTGACTAACAGCCAGACATCCGGCTGCCACACACGACGACCATATAGCAGAGGCCCTATCACCTGTATGTCAATGGAGACAGGGAAACAGGGAGACAGGGAGACGGACAGGGAGACGGACAGGGAGGCCAAACGGAGTAGACACGTTCCGGCGAAGCCACACGAAAGTAAACAACTAGCCCAGACAAATAGTGGGGTCAAGTCTAGCATGTATTTCCAAGCCTCAGAACAAGGACCCTGTTGTGGTCACGTGACGCGTCAAAGTTGGCCTTGTGGCGCTCAACTTTCTCAAGCTCAAGCCCCACTGAGCTTGAGCCTGAAGCCGGAGCTTCCAGATGAGGCTTTAGTGTCTGCCAAAGAAACAACAAGGTTTAGTTGCTGTGGTGATGGCTAGCACCTACAGACGCAGCTGCCAAGTCCTAGTCTCTCCATGTCAATATAGGTCGCTGTAGTGACCAAGTTCACTTGGAAACACGCCCAAGCCAGCATAGAGCACATACGCAACCAACGCACATTAACGCATGTGCACTTGCACTGCTTGAAGCTGGCGAAGCTGGCTTGAGGCTCGGGAAGCCAGGACGCCTTGCTGTGGCTTGCCGACTAATTAGAAGTGCATTTCCCATTCTTGCGACGTCCCTTTCTTTTTCTTTATTCCATCTTTTTTCCATCTTTTTTTTTTCACTCGTTTGGTCCTGCATTCTTGAACAATTCTTTGGCCTGTTCGATCGTGAACTTGCAGAAGAGCTTCTTTGCTTCCATTCCAGTGTCCGCATTCCTCTCTGCAGCCTTGCATACGGCAGGAAGCCCTTATTGGACCTGTCGCTATCGCCAGTATAGGCCGTCGCCAACGACTCGTTCCCTGCTACTTTTCGTCGCTATTGCTAGGTCAATTGCTGTGCCTTTTGTTTGTCTTGTTTCTTCATCTCTAGGCCAAGATTGCATCTGGTAAGCATCTGATGCTTTGGTCTCATGCTCTTAGGCGCCGCCCAACAATCACATCACACCCAGAAGCACTGCTGGCTGTTTCGTTGTTTCTGGCTACTTCTATTCTGCATTTTGATCTTATATTCGGCATTGTCCTGCGTCCTGAATATATACACCAGTCCGTCTCTGAAGAACCCCTTCTAACCTCATCTCCTCCTAGAACCCGCTGCCTTGCCACCACCACCTTTCCATCCACCCCTGGCATATAGTTATTCCTCCTCTGCCTTGTTCTTTTGCCCAGCCCCTCGATAGTCGGTGAACCCGAATTTTCGCACGCTAGAAGAAAAACAGACCTATTTTTTTCGGAGAACGGAAACCTACCTCAGCTCTCCCGTCGCACATCTAGAGCGTAGCCATAGCCGCCTGCACTCGCTGTCGTGTATCGCTGCTAAGCGCCTTGCGCATTCTCTTAGAGCTCGCAAGGACACTGCGAGAACGCCACCGAAACGAGAAAATCTCTTCCAACTGTCGCCTTGTGGTCCAGAACGCTCGTGATACCGCTATTCTTCTTCAACTCGAACGCCCTCATTCTTAAGAGCATCGCATCGCCGTCATCATGCCGGATTTACGGACCGCCTTGTATAGTGAGTCAATATCAATGCCAACACCAACAGATTCTGCGTCCATAAATCCTCACATAAGCACGGCAAACTAACTCATGTCTCCAGGGTTTATGCCTTACTTTGGCATTCCTCAAGTTCTTATGCTGCTTATTGCAGTCTCTATCATTCTTCTTTGTAAGTCCCACGCAGTCTTTCTTCATGGCGCATGACGCATTCCAGACTTCACCAGTTGTAAATTCAGGAACAAGGAGGGAGACATGTCAGGAACAAGCCAGGGGCCGGAGCTCTTTGCTAATCAGTATACATCCCTTACGTGTACAGCCCTTCTACTAGCAGGATGCTCGTCATCGTCGCCGCTAATGCCAGGAATCTTCCTGATTTCCCTGTACTACAAATCTTACGAGGCCGACCCTGATACCGCCCAAGTCGACTACAACGTCCACACTGCCATCGCCAACATTGCTGGCGATGCCCGCCTCCAAGCCCGCGTCGGCTTCTTCGGAATCTGCATCAATCCTGATGGTGGTAGCTGGCTGTGCAGCAATAACGCGACTGCCCTGGCCAAGGAGATCTCCATAGATCAGGACCCGCTGAACCTCGTGTGGCTTGCGTCGCAGTTCAAGGACATGATTGTGTTTCCCTATTTGATGTAAGTGAAGTAACTTGTGTCCCTTTTTTATGCATACTTTACGCTAGCGGTGGCCGAAAAACTAACTCAACCACCACATCTTCACAGCATCATCGCCGTCATCTTTGCCTTCATCTGCTTCCTTCTGCTCCTCACCTTTCCCGGCTGGCAAGATGGGGCCATCTCGGAAAGCGGAAGCGAGCGCGAAATCAAGACATTTCCGTCGCGGGCTGTCAGTCAGATCGCCTTGACTATCATCTTCATCTCCTCGGTATTCATCCTAGTCTCCGTCCTATGGCAGCACACCGCGTCGGTTGCCGCATCAGTAATGACCCAGTCAATGGCAAACGGATCTGTTAAGTCTGGTGTTGGCACGTCGGCCATGGTCATGGGTTGGTTTGCCTTTGCACTATTGATCATAGTGACGATTGGTTTGCTCATCATGATTCTGAGTATTGGGTTGATCCATGAACTGATTACAAACTGAGAGCAGTACCCATGATAGGAGCAACCCGGGAAGTCTTTCCATCGTTATTCCTCCCATGGCTACCTCCCTTCTCTCATTCAAACTCTGCTTCTCCCCTTTCCCTCGTCCCCTCCGCTCGGTTTCTTTTCCATCATGTTGGCTCTTTTTTTACATGCAGGCGTTTTTGGAGGTTGGTTTTGTCATTTTATGGTCTTTTGCATTTATCACCTCTTTTTTCTTCAATACTTCTCTTCCGATCAGAGTGCTTGAATATCCCAAACCACACATCACATACCCCTTGCCCTCCCCTCCCTCTTACGTATTTTCCATAACAAAAACACTCAGGCGCCATCTTCTCCCGATTTTCACTTTATGATGACGACCAACCAAGAAAGTTGCTCGGAAGTCTGGGCGCACAGGTCGCAATGATGGACGACGTTTCATTTCTGTCCCTCTTGTTTTTCCTCGTGGCTTAATTTTCTTGGTCTTTTTTTCTCTCCATTTGCTTATATCTATTTTTTTGTCTTGTTTTTTCACGTCTTGGCACCTCCCAAATCGACTTGTCTCTGTCCTTACCGGCATATACACTACAATGTACCGACCGGTCAGCCATTTCCCTCAGTTGATCTTTTTTTATTATCGCCTGCTTGATTTTGCTTTTAGTAGACCTCGACGACATACCACATACTTTGAGTGGCTTGTGTCGTATTATATTCTACTCACGTTTCTTTGGATTTATGTCTACATCCCATATATACACACACATTTTGCTCTTTTTCTGTTTGTTTGTTAAGCGGCTGGGAGTATTCTTTGTGGTTGAAAGTACATCGGGTTGTTAGCAATGTTGATTTCTTTTTATATTAGGATGAGATTCTGACTGTTTGTTCATCCAGTCTGGTTTCCATCTTACATCTAGATCTATTAGGCTTAAAATAATACAAAAGTGCACTCCAAATTCTTCTGATGTCCATAATACTGCGAGTTAAAAGCTTCGTTCTCCCCTGTTTTATCTCGATTGTTGAAAGTTTTCAAGCAAACTAATCCAATTCTTGTGAGGGTGATAATGCATAAAATGCTACATATGCAAAGCAAATGACTAAATGTAACAATGACTCTTCTAACTAGCCCTTCATGGCTGCTTCGTCGGCTTTTTTGCCATCTCGCCCTGGCCAAATGCGCTTGTTGGCCTCTTGAAAGGGTGAGCTTCGGTGTTGAGAACCCACTCGTCCAGACTGATGACGTCGGGTTCTGAAAACAAAAGGTAGTAGTACTTGAGCGTCTCAGCAAGCCAGAAACTCTCCATACCATCTATCTGTTGTGGACGGCTGGTCAGGACACTGTTCAGAGCACTGTGGCCAAACTCCGTTTTAACCAGCGGGATGACGGCTTCCCACATCTTCCAGCCCTTCTCCATCCACTCTTTGTCACCTGTGATACGGTACATGTACCACACCGATTCAATGGCCTCGGGACTGGGGGGTGGTTAGCTATGGTTTAGTAAAAATAACAATGATCTGGGGAAAAAAAACTGACCGAAGAATGTACTTTGCGGAGTTGATCGTAACAAAGCCAGGGGGGAATCTCTCATGGGCGATTCTCATGCGCACATATTCATCATGTCCCTGGGGCCGATGACCGATGGTGTTTATCATCTCCATTTCCAGAGTTGAGGACTCATCAGCATCAGTCTGGTCTTCGCCAATTGACCCTTCGACAGCAGGGACAGCGCCTGGAGAACTAGGGTCTAATGGGGCCCCGTCGGCTCCATGGGCATGAGGGGCGGTTCTCTTAACAATATTCGAGTTCTCAGATGAGGCTCTTTGCTGCAAGAACAAAGCCTTTTGCTGCTCCCAAAGATCGACCTGCTTTTCACGGTACTCCCAATTGTGATCCAGACGCTCATGCCACTTGGTCTGATTCCAAGTGCATTCATCCATTGAGTCACAGGGAACTACAGTGGCTTCTTCCGGCATGATCCCAGAGGGGGTTGAGCCGTAGGCCCAAACACAGCCGTTTGTGAGCTTCTTAGCCATCTCAAGCTCTTCAGGCTCCTGAAAGATTTTAGACCCCATGCCAAACATGCCTCCAACAAAGCAACTCAAATGGGTGACTTCGTAGTTAATAAAGGAGTCCTCTGGGCCATGCTGGCCTACTGTGATTTTGGCGGGAAAGAGAATATCACTGCTGTCATTAGTCATGGCGCGGTATAGTAGATGTTTCTTAATACCGGCCATGGCTTTTCGGTGCATCTTCTCGTATTTAGGCTCCAGTCCACCCAAAAGAAGGAATTGCTATGAAATCAAAAATCAGCACTAGAACATACATTGGCGGTCTTGTCATTATATTTTTACCTTTGGGAAGTACTCATAGGTAGAATCTTGGCTACCGCCGATTCCATAGCTCTCTCTTCCGAAGCGTATAGGAACGAGGGGTTGAGGTACACAGTCCCAGTCTTCCCCCTTTTTCTCTTCCCCTTCAGTTAAAGTTTTCTCCGTGGGTAGGCGGGCCAAAGTTGGAGGCTCGCGTTTCTCAAGTTCATGTGTAGTTTCTTCTTGACTGCTAGGCTGAAAACCAACTGGTGCCCCTTCCAGAGAAACAGCCAGCTGGCTCTTCTCACGGGTAGCAGTCTTGTTGCAGCCAGAAGTATCGAGCTTCTCAGGAAAAAGCCCATCGATGACAGTTCCCCGATCTTGCAAGCCCTCAAACTCATTAACAATGCGCGCGATTGCATCGTAGTATTTCTGCTCACCAGTGAGCTGAGCAAGACGGGTGAATTCCATGGTCATTGATCCCAGCTCTGCAACACCAGCCCCAGTAGCACGATGTGGCTGAGAAGTGGCATAAGGTTGCCATTGGTAATAAAGGATGGGCATTCGATTCGGGGTGTCAAAAATGCCCATCAAGATCTCAGCTAACTCAATAGCCTTTTCCAAAAGAACGGGATATTCGCCATTAGCACCACCGCTAACATCATAGGCAGCAAGAAGACCGCCCAGGTAACGGATGATTGTCTCGAAAACGGGAATTTCACGGCGCGTAGTCCAAGTAAAGTCAATGAACTTGACAGCTTTAGCGGCTTCGTCAAACTCGTCGTGGAGGCCCATTATCCAAAGAGTGTCCAATGAGTCTACCAAAGTAGCAGCCCAGCCACAGAAGGGGTCCTTGGAAGTGAACGTGTTAGGCGCTAGTTCATCATGCATCCAAGCATAGGTACGGTAACCAGACCAAGCATGTTTCATTTCCAATAAAACTGCATGCTGGCGGTTTTGCCGAAGTGCTTTGGCGGCCGGGTCTTCGGTTTTGGGGAAATCAAACTGAATCTTCGGAATAGCCTTTGGGCTTCCCGTGGGCATCGTGATGTAGCTCTCCTTCGCAACGGGGAAATGCTCAGTCGGCTTGACCCAGTGTATTTTGGAGGTACTGGTAGTAGATGAAGCCTTGACATGTGCGGGCGGCGCATTGTCGTGAATATCGGAAGCGATATTGGAAGGGGTCTTGAATCCAGTAGCTGGAGCATCTTCAAGAGCATGGATATCACCTGGAAGGGAGAAATCGGCAGAAGAATCCGATTTCGAAGTATCCTTCAATGTGGGGCCATCAGCGGCGCTGTTAGTGCTAGGAGTTTCGTTAATGGAAGTTGTCGGTTCGCTAACAGCCAGATTGACCGTGGAGGTTGTTTGTGTTTGGTCTTCGGCGACAGCAAGGTGGGTAGCGACATCAGCAGGCCCACTGGGGGGCGTGTGTGAGGTTGCCTCCGTAGATGGCACCTGGTCAGCAACCTTGGAGTCATGCGCAGTAGCGACATCGTCGGGGGTTGAGGCTTGGTGGAAGCCGGGCTGCTGATTGAAGGGGGATGAAGTATCCCATGTGCTTTGTGTGCCCTTGTATAGCAAGAAAGTAATAATAACAGCGGCCACCAGTACCAGACGTGACCGGCGCCGGGGAACCATTTTAATAATAAAGCAGCAGGAGGGAGTCCTCCTAGCGATGCTAGCTGAGCCTGTTGATAAAAGGATAGATGCAGCGGTGTTTCGAGACAATATGGACGAATTTGAGTTGTCAGCAGGGCCAGTCAGGAGCGAGTGTAGAGTGGAAGTGCACGGCAGATTTTCAGGTCGAGTTGCTAGAAGCGACACAAGGACATGTCATGACACCTATTCGACGTTCGATAAGATTTATAGGGCACAGACTCTAAGGGCAAATCAAAGAGAGAGCAAGAAGGAGACAGAAGAAAGAAAAAAAGATGGTCGAGTGGTCGACTTAATAGAGGGGAAAAAACGAGCCAAGCCTTGAAGAACAGGAAATTCTAGAAGAGAGCGCAAGCAGGTATCCAGGCACGGACGTGAGCAAGGAGACTAGGATGTTGGAATAAGATATGCTTAGACTCCGAAACGAGTGAGTAGACTTTATGCCCAGGAGATAGCGCATAAAATAGCGCCAGGTTTGTGAGCAACTCAAAACGAGAAAGGAGGAAACATGGAGTAACCCACAGCAAAGCGGACATACGATGCAACAACAATAATGAATGTGTCTTATCCTGTGTGTTGACTAAAAGTGAAAGATATAGGGAAACAAACTGACCAGGTATCGGCCCGCACAGCAAGTAAGCATTGGGGGGGATATAAGAGGAGGAAAGTAGAAGCCAAGAAAAAATAGAAGCACAAAACGTGGAGAGGCAAAGGGGTCGATTGAACTTAACCCCGGACGGTAAGCAAGCATCGAGCTAATGGAAGAAGTGAATTAAGAGAGGCCAGAGGCAGCTTGATGGAGATATTTCACGTGAAAATTCATTTTTACCCTTAATGTGGCCTTTTCTTCTAAGGGTAAGTATGACCAGCTCCGAAGGAAACTACCTTCAACCGACCGACCGGCCCTAGCAACTACTAGAAACTATTAGATGGGCCGCATTAGCCAACATGTAGCCAAGATCTTGTTTCTTATGCACACATATGAACACAATAGTACACAATAGCACACATGATTTGCTTTTCTCGCTACATGTCAACTCCCTTCATCTCGTTTTCTTATTCTACTCATAACATACCACTTAACGTGCAGCACGGGTCTCGTCAAGCTACTCTTGGGGTGAAGGGGGGGTGACAAATCCCGCACGGCTTCTCAAGCTATGTCCGTCCCTTTTTGCTAATTGTGCGTAGTATCTAGACCCCCTAGACTAGGGTTCGCCCTGCCTGGGACATAGCGTGTTTGCAACATCTTGAGCGGCAGGGCAGCGTCCAAGTGCTGCCGCTCATGTCGGTAGGAGACAAGGGCTCGTATATTGCGGTGTACATGCTATTTTTAGGCATAACATGCCCTCCAAACTCTGCATTGCTACATAGTTCTTGATTTTTTAATACCCTTGATGACATTCAAATCGGCACAACTAGCTAGCAGCTGCCAGTAATCAATCCACATCTACCGCGAACATTCACCAAGTAAAATTATTAGAATAGCCTTGACAGGGGTCAACCCCAAAAATGCAGACACCTTTCTCCTGCTTCTAGGCTGGTTAGGGCCTAGAATAAAGACGGTGAGGTGGTAAGGCGACGGCGACAAGGTAGAGCCTAAGATCCTACACACCTAGTCCACAAATCCTATTGTTGTTTCTTATGACCTATGCTTCGCTGGGTTATCAAACATGAAATCCAAGCTGTATACACAAGTCCAAATAGGGCTTGGAAACTGCGGGTGATGTCCCAGGCTAAGAACCTGCGTCTTATGGCCCGACTAACGCCCCCAATTAAATCTATACAGAGCTTTGACCAACATGTTTGTGGGTAATGGGTAATCCACGATCAACTCTTGGTCATGGCTTGCCTTATCAATGCCGGATCTAAAAAGGCTAGGTATTTTGCCTGCTTGGTCTCCTATCCCACATCCCACACCATCCCAACAACCAGAGCCTGAGGGAATATCATCAACATCATTCTTACAGTACGAAAAGGTAAGCCGTCCCAGGGCAGGGCAGAAAATAGTCTATAGTATCTTAAACAAAAACTCACTGGCCATGTATTCCCCATCACACCTTGGCTGGCTTGATCTTTTCGTAAATCTCGGTATTCTCGAAAAGGAAATCCGGATCTGACTCGCAGAACGGATGTTCAGCTAGCAGCTTTTCGGCAGTCGGCCGGTCGAAAGGGTTCCTATTTAGAAATGAAATCGTTAGAAACTTCGTCTTCCTTTGCCTCGCGTTTGATCAGGAAAAACAACAACTTACACTTGAAAGCAATCAAGCATGAATGCAAGAGCGACAGGGCTCGGCGTAATGTCATCAGGAATCGGCGGTGTCTCGCCATTAGCCAGCTTATAAATAGCGCCAACAGCTTCCTCGCTTCCCCAGGGTCTCTTACCCGCAAACATCTCTAGAACCACACATCCAAGCGACCAAATGTCAATTTTGGCGCTGTATCCCTTTCCTTCAGGCTTGATAACTTCAGGCGCCATCCAAAAAACGGAGCCCTGCATTGAGTTAGACTTGTCGTTTCCGTAGATGTTGTCAGTCTTCTTGCTAATGCCAAAATCGGAGATTTTGCACGTGCCGTCAAGGTCCAGAAGTATGTTATCAGCCTTCAGGTCACGGTGGAGAATGCCCTCGCGATGCAGGTATGCCAGACCAGAAAGTGTCTGGCGGGTCAAAGAGCTTACAAGGGGCTCCTCAAAGCGCCCATGTTTCTTCAAACATGAGCCAACACTCCCACCAGGAATGTATTCCAGAAAAATGCTAATGCTTGTTTCCTTGCGTTCACACCCTAGATATTGCACAATGTTCACATGATCCAAATGCTGCATAGTGTCGATTTCGGAGTCAAAGCCTGCAACCATCTCCCGGATCTTATTCTTGTCTCCAGCAGCAGCCTTGGGATTGACATCCACTTCCTTGACAGCCAAGAATTCACCGGTTGTTGCATTCATGCCAATGTAGACTCGGCCAAACGAGCCCTTGCCAATAAGCTGACCCTTGAACCAGCGGAAAGTAGTCTGCCTTTTGAGAGGCGTGTCCTGTGGAATCGAAGGGAACAAAACGCTGTCACGCTCGGGCTTTATTTGCACAATGTTGGCATTGAACATTTTGGTGCTTTTCCGACGTAGCAGCGTTGTGGCACGATCGGGAGCTGCCTGAGACACAGTCGTGAATCGCTTCTGGGCCTCATGAGTATCTCGGGCAACTTGACGTATAGACTTCAACCGGGCAAGGCCATTGGCACGGCTGATACTACGGTGGGCCATGGACTGGTAAGAGTTTCGGTTTGTGTTGCTAGCCTTCAGAGTCGACTCGTCAGAGCCTAGAGTGTCGCTGTCATTGTACTTGGGGCTCTTGTCTGATACAAGGGATAGAGGCTCGGTAGGTGTAATAGGGCGGTCAGTGCCACGTGTTTTAGGTGAGACCGGGGGAGACGTAGGTACAGACGCCGAGTTCAGTGAGGCAGCACTGTTCTCATCTCCTTCTGATATAGGGGAAGGCATGACACCATTCTTGGACTCACTGTCCTCTACAAGAGGTGCATCAAGATCGAGATTAGGGAAGAAGTCGTCTAGATTGTTGAGCAGGGCATCAGTTGGGGGACGGTTGGCCCACACTCCCTTATCAACAAACGACTTTCTTCTGTTCAGTTTGCTATCTTCAGATTCCCACGCTGAATCGGACATGGGGGTTCCCGGTGTACGTCTAGAGCTAGAGCCATGGGCAGATTCATCCAGCTCAGAAGACTTGATGGAATCGCTCGGGCTATCAAAGCCTGGCGGCGAAGTAAAGGAGACGGAGAGGCCCTTTCTAGCACGAGATGATCCGTTAACATCAACATGCAAGCTTGGTTTTTTGCCGCCCAAATCCCCGCTAGACTGCCTCATATCAGCCGCTGCCTTTTTACGCCCGGCAATGGGAACAGCAAATAAGCCGTCATCCGAATCGTCATCTGAGTATTCTCCAGATCCAGAGGTAGCAGTTGGCGCAGGAGCAAAAGACACGTCGTTACCAACGAAGTCAAGATCGGGGCCAGGAGCTTTAGCAGGGGCCGCAGCCAGGTTTTGAAAGGAACGGGATCCAGAAGACGAAGGACGAGATGCGGAAGATACTGGAGCTGGCGAACCGTTAGCACCTGAGCAGATAGCGCTAGGACCAGTCATAGTAGCCAAATTCATTCCAAGGCCAGTAATGACGGACCCAACAACAGAGCTTGCAGAAGGAGAGTGTGAAGAAAAGGCAGGTTGGTGGGGAATACCATTGCTAGTTCCAAGGAACTCTGGCACATCCTCAAGATTACTAAAGGACGGGCGACTTTTATGAGCTGCTTTCTTTTTGAGAGAATTGACTTTAATGAGAGTCGCAGATGGGTTCGTCGGCAGAGCTGGGGCACTTCTAACCGGGACCGGCTTCCTATCATCAAATGCATGTTCAGGCTTTTTGTCATCATATGGCGATAGCCGGGGCTGATCAAAGTCAACAGTACGGCCAATAATTTGCACACCATCGTCGATCTTGCGGTTTGCTTGTTGTCTAATCGCCAGGTATTCTCTTTGTTTGCGCTCAATAGCGTCGCGGTACTCGGAAGACTCCGAGTCAAGGGTTGATGAGCGGGTACCCATTCCATTGTTCTCAGCATAAAGCTCCTCGTCTACAGAAAGTCCCGGGAGACGATAATTGCCAGTTGATGAGCCGCTGTCAATGCGAATGAGTAATTTCAAGGCCCCGAATCCGTCCGCTCGGGAGCGCTTAATGGATATCAATTTACCATCGTCCAAAGGCTCATCGTGTTCAGCCTTGCCAAGTTCAGTGAGATAGATTTTGACGTTTTCTGGAGAAACTATACCAAGATTGTTACAGATAACTTGCCTGAGCTCAGAAGGTGTGTCATAGTCACTAATGTCGCACATGCGGTAGTTCCAGCCATCTTTAGTGATGAGCACATACAGGCGAGAATAGCTGCCTGTTCGACTCTTTGTTAAATCCAGGGACTGCTCACTTCCATGTGTACGACTGCCAATCTTGTGGCTGGTAGCTGGAGAAGTAGGGGAATCTGTCTCTTCGCCGTCCTCTCGCGATTGCTTCTTTTTTCTCCCGAAAAAGCTCAATAAACTTTTATTATCACGAGCTGACAGAGGCTCAGATTCCGACGGCGATAGACGGTTGACCTCATGGCCATTTCTTCTAGTTGCGCGCACGTCGCTAAGATTCAATCGTGCTGCTTCGGGAGGGACACCACTTCCGTAGATTGCTGCATTAGAGCTAATAGAGTCTGTACTTTTCCGACTTCTGTGCCCGAAGCCTGTGGTATGGGGAGATGCGGAGGCCGTGCCTCCAGCCGAAAGGGGATATGATACTGGACTGTCAACTTGAGGGATTCCTACGATATCTACATTGGCAGGTCGCCGTGTAGTTTCAACATCAAGACTTTTGGGAACCGCACGCGACGACTGCCCTTGGCGATTGCTGAAACTGGGGCCAGGATTATTTAAAGGAGTCTGTCAAGAAGAGGGGTATGAGTTAAATGTGCATCTCAACAGACAACAGTAAGGTTAAAACAGGATACGGCAGGCAAGGCGTATCGGGCGACTTTATGCTGAATTTTACTCACATTTGGCGATTCACCATCAGTTCCAGTATAGACAGAGCCCGACTCTTTTCGTGTGTGAGGCGGAATTGCAGACTTGGGATTATCAAGGGATCTCTTGTTCAAAATGTTGCGAATCAATCGGCGCATCCGCTTTCCCTGTTCTCTCTGGCGGCTCTGGTCCCAAGGGGTTCCAAGGTCTTGGCAGATTGTGGCCAATTGAGGGTAGACTTGCTGGTGCATGAGACCAAAGTTACCACGCCCAACATGTCTACTTCCCAGTTCCAAAAACTGACTTCCGTGGAGGTTGAGAGAAGCAAAAGTGACCTGCCATTCTTTTGAAAAGTCATTTGCCTGGAGCCATGATAGCACACGATCAATGCTCCAGTACGCAACCATTTCAGCTGGAAGCACCAACGCACTCGAGGATGGTGTAGTGCTGATAGTTGAAGTACCCCTGGTGCTCGAGACTCCAGGGTAAGACCGCTCTGAGACGAGAGTATCTGTTTGATTGGATGTCGAAGTAGTTGAAGGGGGCGCAGGCGGACTCATGAAGCTGTTGCTGCCCGTGTAAAAATCAAGCCCTGTAAGACCGGGGATTCCTACCCCGAAGGTGGTTTCGCCGTTAGGAATATATGTCGCCGACATAGTGAGCTCGCTTGATGGAGGGCTAGCTGCCATGGGGGGCGGTGGAGGGACGGGGTTCATTATAGTGCCAGTCCCGTTCGAGTTTGACGACATCTGGGCATGCAGTCTAGGGTTGTAGGCCTGTATCGGACCATGGGTGTTGCCCCGATTCATGTAAGAGGTCCAGACGTTCTGCGTAGTTATACTGGAGCCGGGAGGAGGTCCTGACGGCGGAGGGGGGATCATGATTCCGCTTGTCTGTGAGCCATTGGGATATCTAGGCGGCGGAGGCGGGATAATCATGCCAGAAGATTGTGTGTTCATGTTGGGAGGCGAAATGGGAGGAGGTGGAGGCACCTGATAAGTTCGGGACGAGTCGTTGCCCGATCCATGGCGTTGCCCTCCTTGATACATGGTGAAGGGGATATATCACGATCCAGCGCCTGGGCCTGAGAAGGAAGGTGCCACGAGATGTAGAGAGGATGGGATCTATACGACCATATGTAGTTGCGCTTCGTGAGGCACAAATGCGGAAAATATATACGTAGATGGAAATCAGCGCTGGCTAGATTCAGATGTAGGTATCGATATTCGTGTATATTGTATCTTAGATAAGTTACCATCGACTGCAGGAGCAGATGCAAATGTCGAGCTTTGGTCGGGATCTCGAGAAAATGAATGGCAATGCTGAAACAAATATCCAGCACAAGAGAATACCGGTTTTAAGAAGATCAACGCAGGGTTGAAAGAAATGGCAAGAATTGAACAAAGTTTCAACAAGCACAGCCGAAGAGAAATGACGCAGAAAATGGGGGGTATGTATTGAATCGAGAAACAACCCAAGATCAGATATATGCAGACAAATCAAAGGCGAGAAGGGCATGCAGCAAGCGCAAGAAGAGAGAGAGAAAAGACAGCGCGTTGGGTTTTAGCACACCGGAGAAGAAGAAAAATAGGGCGGTTGATCGGATATGAGACTTGGCCTGGGGAGCAGACAGCGACTTGGTACATGAAACAAGGCAGAATCAATAGGACAAGGCCATAAAATCTTGATCTTGGTGAACCGATGGGGGAAGGGCTGACCAGCGAACAAGGCCAGGGGCCCAGGTCCAAGTTCAAATCAAGCGGATGGCAGCCAGAAATGCCGAACGCACAATGTCTTAGGGCGAGTTCAACGGCAGAACAACAAGTAACAATTATCAGCAGCCAAGCTGCGAAAGTTGCCGAAAAGAAGCGAAAAATAAAGGCGACGAATTGAATCAGTGATCAACGAGTTGCTCTCTGCCTCGCAGGCGCAGTACAAAATAGTGATAGCGAAAGAGAAAGAAACGTGAAGAAGTAAGACAGTGTATAAGAATAGAGAGACAGGCAGAGGACGATGGCTGGCGGGAACCCTAACCCTAGATAACAGGAAAGTTACATGCTGAAGCTTCGCGCTTAGCTTGGTGAGGACTGTCCAATGAGAGATAAGGCCTGGGAGCATGGACCCACTTCTGTGCTGCACCTAAAACTCCATAACGGCCTTTGATCAAATCACTCTAGGCTTCTCTATGGCTTTGATGAACCTCTTTGGTGTAAACAGGATGACATTTGGATTTGTGTGTCAAGTGTTATGTACAAGGAATGTGTCATTAATCCTCTCGATGCTCTGCGTACGACCCGACCTGAGCCAGCCCCTTACACGCTTTGGAGGTACCTGCACACGCTCTACCGAGTTACAGACTATGTTGGGGTGATTTTGCATGAGGGAATTTCTATTTAGTCTGTCTACATTATTTCTTAGGACTGAATATATACTTTGTGATGCGGGGCAGTCATGTGGCGTTACCCGGGGTAGCCACAATGTGGCT
>JAXCEX010000138.1:0-71354 GCA_038382965.1 Ceratocystis huliohia | reverse complement strand
CCCCCCCCCCCCCCCCCCCCCCTTTCTTTGATGCTTCGTGCATGTGAATACACTGCTGGTTTGTGTGCTAGCTGGTCAATCAGATAAGCACCGTATGTATTATTAGCATGTATATGCCGGCATCGCGGCAAATGCAGCACAAGGGAGCCACACAAACCTGAGCTAAATCACAGCTCAGCAAACAAAACAATTCCCAGCTAATTTCTCAGGCATTCTGCTTGTTTTTGCATTCCCTGCCAGCATTAGCCTCGGGCCTGTATCCTATGTCTTGTTTCGTAGAACAAGTCATCTCAAATTGTGAGGCTTCAATTGGCTACTAGCCTGCCTTGGCAAGGCCCCATAGACACTAAGCTCGCCCAGTCTTTAGAGGGCAAATAGTAAGCTTCCGTTGCATACAATGCGTGGTGTATTGGGATCAGGCACTTGGCTGCCTGCTTGTTTGCCTGTCCGTCCCTAAGGGCTAGCGGGCAAACGGCGAGACCCGGGGCTTGGGGCGTGGACGGCGAGCGAGGAGGTGGGTGCACGATAATGAAGGCTTGTGGTGCAGACACAGTATTTGCTCATGTACCTGTGTACTTGTGTACTTGGTACTTGGACTTGCGCACCTGGCAAGAGTTTGTCTGGTTCCTTCCTGTCACCGGGTTGTGTCTCCGTGGCTTATCTCCGCCAGGGGGGAGAGGGGGGAGGAGGAGAGGAGGAGAGGAGGAGAGGAGGAGAGGAGGAGAGGAGGAGAAGGAGGAGAAGCAGGTTACTACCTATTTTCACCTGCAAGTAAGACTGCAAGTGCCTTCTTTTCAGAGAGCGCGGGAGGCCAGGCCAAGTCTGTTTGAATTGATAGTCTGTCTGGATCCCTCCGCGCTTTCCTCTCCTGCCTGTTTTGTTGTATTTTTCTCTTTTCAATAAAAAGCTAGCCTTCCTTTCTTTCGACCCCTTCCATCCTTCTCCTTTTCCTCTTCTCTCTTCCCGCCCAGGCCCTCCTGATTTCCCTATTTTCCTCTCTCCCTTCTTCCTATTTATTCTTCTTCTTCTCTTCTTGTTCTTGGCCACACCCGTTCTTATCGTCCCGCCCCTTCTCCTTCCCTTCAGCTGCTCTTTCCTTCTGCGCTGCTGTTGGCTGGCTACCTGCCCTTTTTTTTTTTCCTTTTTTCGTTTGTCATCTGGTTGTCTGTCTTGTCGGTTGTGGCTCTTGCTTTTTTTGTTGCCATTTTGCATAGCACCGTCCTTGTCTGAAACAGGAAAAAACACAAATCGATAGAACGGCAGTTACTACACACATTGGATCTGTCTGGAAATTTTTTCCCCCTCCCTTTTTTTCTTGACGCACCTTCTCTTGTTTTTCTTTCTTCCTTTCTTGATCTTATTTTTTATATCTTGAGACTTTGAAAGTTTCTTTTGGTTCTCCCCCTCTTTCAGCTTCTTTTCCATTAGAAATGTCTGACAGTGCTATCCGGGCCACTGCGGTGAGTTACTCCCATACCTCTTCTACTGGCACCACCACATTGGCGTCGTCTTCGCCTTATCCTCGCCCCGGATGTTCCTCGTCTCTGCGATCTGGCCTCTCTTCCCTACTTCTGCCCCCGTCTCTCGTATACCCTTGCTGACCCTATTATAGGCCAACAAGAAGGCTGCTGCTGCCGCTGCCACTGCTGTCCCTGCAAAGGGCCAGCAGGAGTTCCCCACTGTCGATGAGCTTCGCAGCATCGTTCCTCCCCATTGCTTCAAGCCCAAGGTCTGGATCTCCATGTCCTATCTCATCAAGGACTTGACCATGTTCTTTACCCTCATGTGGGCTGCCCAGAAGTACATACCCGGTCTTGAGAACCAGTACCTACGCTGGGGCGCCTGGGCTGCCTATGGCTACGTCAATGGTCTCATTGGCACTGGCCTGTGGATTCTGGCCCATGAGTGTGGCCATGGCGCTTTCTCCCTCCACCCGCGCTTCAACAACATCATTGGCTGGGCCACCCACTCGCTGCTCATGGTCCCCTACTTCAGCTGGAAGTACTCCCACTCGCGCCACCACCGCTACACTGGCCACATGGAGAAGGACATGGCGTTCGTCCCCACCACCGAGGCTGCCCACTCCGCTAAGCGCGATGCTGCCCTCGTTGACCCCGACCTGTTCGAGGATGTGCCCATTGTCACTCTGTTCCGCCTCCTGACCCACCAGCTGTTCGGCTTCCCCCTGTATCTCCTCACCAATGCCACTGCCGGCCCTGAGTCTTTGCAGAAGGAGACGCCCTGGTACCGCCGCAGCCACCTTGATCCCTGGAGCGGCGTTTTCCGTCCCACCGAGGCCTTCTACATCTTCATGTCTGATGTCGGCTTGGCTATTACTGTCTTCTGTGTCTATCAGCTAGGCCTGAATGTTGGCTGGACTAACATGACTTTGCTGTACATTGTCCCTTACATGTGGGTTCACCATTGGTTGGTTGCCATCACCTACCTGCACCACACTCACCCCGACGTCCCGCACTATGAGCCTGATAGCTGGTCCTATGTTAAGGGTGCTTTGGCCACCGTTGACCGTGACTTTGGCTGGGTTGACCGCTACGTCTTCCACGGCATTATTGGCACCCACGTCGTGCACCATCTTTTCTCTCGTATTCCCTTTTACTATGCCGAGGATGCTACTGAGGCCCTAGTACCTGTGCTGGGCGACCTTTACTTCAAGGAGGATGCCAACTTCTGGTCCTCGCTATGGACCACTTTCAGAAACTGCAAATACGTTGTCAAGGACACTCGCGTGCCAGGTGCCATGAAGTGGGGCACCCAGAACTAAGTTATCGAGCGCAAGACATAGAAAAGCTGGACTGGGCGAGGGAAGTGAAACATGTGAACAACGCCCCTACTCCCATCCCCAAGTACCCTTTTTCTATATTGCGATATACAGGGCTCTATCTATGCAAGGACCGAGAGAGAGAATACAATGCAAGAGGTTTACTGGGGCGAGATGTCGGATGTAAGCATATAAGTTATAAGTCAAAGCCGAACAAAAATAAGAACCAATCGATCAGCCATGAAAAGATACGACATAACGAGCGACTGTTCCATGACAAAGTTGTCATCTCATTTTTTCTTTCCTTCTCACTGCATCTCTAGAGCAAAGGAGGATATATACGCACTGCATCTATAAACATATACCCATTTGTGAGCGCGATTCAATAACTAGATAGAGTCTTGAAGCACATCAATATTCATATTTTACACCAGTTTTGGCCTGCAATAGTATCGACAAGCGCTCTGAATAGGATGGGCGGCATGCAATGCGGACACAGGTTATGCTTGTGCTAAGGTCTAAGGTGTCGTAAACTTTAGTATTACGTTGCATTGGAGCCTCGGAGAGAAGAATAAGGTTAAAGTAGACAATTAGTGGTAGCAGACTTTGTAGCACAGTAATGTTGATCAATGTTGGTGATGGGGAGAGGTGGGAGGAGGAAACGTAAAGGAAGAAAGGAGAAGACACCAGTGGCAACCAAACCTGGATCTATGAGACTAAGACAATACAAGACAAGGAAAACAACAAGAGGTAAAGAGATTAGAAAGAATGAACAAGATAGATGTCGATCAAAGTATCGTGGATATTTCGGTCTAGCTACGTGCGCTAGGTGCAGAGCCATTTTAACAGGAACAAAGCTGCTGGTCCAAGGAAATAAACCGGCCGGGTACCGGGTCCGCTAGACGCTGTACGGGCTCGCTCGAAGCGATGTAGAAAGGACTTCAGTAATAAATACGCGGACCTCACTCTGGCGGCTCTGGGCGGCTGAACGGCGAGTTGGGTTCGGCCTGGATGACGCTCGGACTGTTCCCCAGGGTCGTCGTAACTGCGGCTGTCGCGGATGATGCGATCTCGCGGAGTGCTTGTGGCGCTAGAGAGATAGAAGGAGCAGGTGAGGGGCTGGTTGGTGCATGCAGATGGGATACAGCAGAGGGGCTGTGGCGGGACTTCATCGGTGGCATTAGCGGGTAGCTTGAGGTCGGCAGGCTCGAGGATGGCACTAGATCAGCGAGAAGAACAGATGTTAGTGTATGGGTCTGGGCCGCTATGTAGGGGTATACATGAAACTGGAGACAAACCTGAGTACAAAGACGTGCCTTCGAAAGACCTTGATGCGTCTGGATTCTGCCGAGGTACGAGACTATACATGGGCATTTGAGCTGAGACTAGTGGATTCAAGCCACTTCTTGAGTCTACATTTGCGGCTATATTCATCTGTATTGCTTGGTCCAGGCTACTGCTGGGTGGCACAGAAAACCTCGGTGTGTACGGGTTGTGGGCAAGGTTGGATATAGGCAAGGCATTATTTTCGTAGCCCTGATGAACTGACTGGGCATGGGGCGGCTCAGAAACAAACACATGGGCACTACTAAACGACTGGCTGTCATAGCCTGCCTGTCGTGATGGCGGATGCTGGCATTGCTGTGGGTGCTGGTGAGGGGCGTGTGTGTGGTCGGAGGCGGTGGCAGATTGCTGCTGCATATAAGGCAGTAGCGAAGTGGCGGGCATTGTGTAGCTGGACATGGAGTAGCTTGATACAGCAGAAGGGCTTTCAGAGAGCCGGGGGTGTTGTAGCTGTTGCGGCTGTTGAGGCTGCTGGCGATGGTGGGAGTTGCTCATCACTCGGTCTGCGTGGAGGTTGTGGATGGCGCCATACTGACTGCGCAATGCACTGACATTGTCGAAGCCTTCCGGTACGGCACGCATGCCAATCATGCGATTGCGGTCATCAGCGGTCAGGCGTTTAGCTTTAGCACGGCTGTTGGTGGAGTTGGGTCAGTACTAAGGGGAGAAAAGAAAAAGGGAGGTTTCCCACGATAGTGGCCGAAAGAATCACTTACCGGTTCTGGAACCATACCTGCACCTGCCGCGGACTGAGGCCAGGTATTAGCTGCGAGAGCTCTTCACGGCGACGGGCGTCCGGCCGAGGCTGTTTGGCAAACTCGCTCATGAGGAAGCGAGTCTGCTGGTGAGTTAACCTGAGGGAGGGATGGAATGAGATGTGAGAATCAAATGACCAAGTTTCGCAGCAGCTGTCTGGGTGCATACCTAAACCGCTTCATCTTGAGGCGCTGTGATCGCTTATCAGTGGCCGAGATGCCGCCTGACTGCAGCGAGACCGGGTTTTCGTAATCCTCATCCGACATGTTTTCATCATTGAGTGTGGCTGGGCCTGAGGATGAGGAATACGGAAGGTCTGTGTCGTAGGCTGAGCTCGGCCCGCAAGTGGGCGGTAGTGGGAGGCCATGCAGTGGCTCGTAAGGCCGAGGGATAGCTAGGCTCTCCAGACTTGGGTCGGGGTGACTGCCACGGAAGCTCTCATGGTAGTGAGGCCGTTCCCTAAGCCCGGAAATTGGATACATACTGCTTGTGATCGTGTGGTGGTCTGGATAGGTTGGGAGTCTCGGCTGTTGGTATTGGTCCTGGACATAGAAATGCTGTTGGGACTGTGAGTTCTGAGATACGTCGCCGGTAGCCATGGCCTGACCAAAGCGTGCGAGAAACGCACTAGGCTGCTGGACGTCCGGCGTATAAGAGGCAGAAGAAAGCTGTGGCCAATGGGCCCGGCTCTGGCTCTCATTCACGCAGTCGCTCTGGCTGCCACAGATCTCGGGCTGCCCTGGATGTGACGGCACCCCCGAGTTTGATAGTGTGGATGGAGACGGAGGCGAAGGCGATGCTGCAGGAGGGCCTAGCCGGTTGGAAGCCATCCGTGAGAGTATACACGCCTGAGTCAGGGTTTTTGGTAGTGCTTTGGAGAAGCGTGGAGATAAATGAAAAGGCAGCAATGTTGGAAGCCTATATCAGGTTTGGCAATATCAAGGCGGGGCTAATAAATTGAACATCTGGAGGAACAAAGAAGAGAGTCACTTTTTATGACTGTCCGACTAGAACTCACCTGGTCCTGGGAAGAAACGAGAATAAAAGAGCCATAATTGCAAAGGAAGGCTGACTGAGGCTGTTTAAACAGGCACCACACAACGAGCAATGAAACAGGAGCCTGGAGAAAAGGGAAAAAAAAAGCAAAGTTTAGTTGGTATCCAGGACGCCTCAGGAATATGAAATGGAGGCGAGAGCAGACGGGACTACTGAAGCTGCCCAACAGACCCAACACTCAGGACTAGAGACGGAAATTGGCAGCGAAAGGCGCAGAAAATACTTGGGCATGGTGACACTAGAACGCAGAGAGAAGCCTGACAGACGGGTTCCCGGTGCAGCAAAGGCGGCATCCAAAGTTGTAGGGAGCAGGGGGGAAATGCTGCATCAGGTACACATAGGAGGATACAAAACAAACGCAGCTTGTATGCTCGGCACTGCCTAATCGAATCAAACGAATGGCGAGATTTGCTTTCAAACAGAGAAAGACTCTCTGCAGAAAGAGTGTAGAAGCGAGGCAAGTGAAGTGATGGTTGGGCAAGCAGGAATACGTACTTGGAGACTAGTTGATAGAGAGAGGACGGAGGTTAATCTAGGACACCGCACGACTCAGCTTTAATATGGGTGATGTCGTCTGGGTGTATATGACCAACACTTCCTCTGGCTCAATGCTAGCCGTGATCTGGTCTCAAATGCAGTGTCATGGCGAGTTTCAAGTTCGGTGGAGGGGTACTAATGGGGGAGGGAAGAGTAGAGGGCACAAGGGAATTCGAAAACGACAGAAGATGCTAAGCCGGGATATGGAAGCACCACGGCAAATTCAGCACGCTGTAGCTATGTGACACTCTACTATCAACACGCCTGTGGGCCTAGGAGACGGATGCTGTGCTTGGCCGAAGTCATCTCGATTTAGGCCTTCACTTACACCACTGTTCCAGGATTAAACATAGTTAACCAGGAAGGGAAATTACTGATGGATTTCTTGGCCTATGACTGCTAGGCATGCGGGAAGCAAACAGCATACAACAAACGGAAGCCCAAACGACATGCTCAAGCCTCCCCCCTCCGAGCTAATGCTCGTTTCCAAGGTTCTGCTGGGTGCGGTGAGGACTTGGTGTTGGGACATGGTTACACAGGGCATTCGCGGCTGAGATAACCCTAACGAAGGGTTATATAATAGCTGAATCCTGCAGGAAAATTAGCAGCAGCATGCTAAGCACAACTTGCTCCTACAGGCACTAATATCAGACTAACAACGAGAGCATGAAGAGATAACACGAATGAGACTAGGCCACAAAAGGCGCCAAGTAATACTAGATGCTGGGGGAGCAATGCAAGATGCAGTTTGTAGCTCTGGCGTGCTGTTTCAGACACGCAATGGCTGCACATGTGCCTGTGTAACACTCAACATACGGTCCCCCCCTCCTCTTCCAAACCGATAAAACAGACGCACACATCCGAAATGGAATGAAGGGTGTTTTTTACGGTGGCCATCCGCCTCCGCTGTTTTCAGTTGGAAATTTATCGCGATTTACCGAGTAAATGGAAATAGCAAAGTATTGGGTGGGTGGGGGTGGTTGTGCTGTCTAGGTAAAGGCCATGTGCTTCTGGGGCGGCGCTGAAGAGGCTATTTTTCCTCTTTTCTTTCCCATTCCCTCTGCGCCTTTTCCCTTTCTCTCTTCCCCCCTTTGGCCGCCATTCCTTGCTCCTGTCGTCAATGCTTCTAGAACAAATCAGAAACACATATTGAGCCAATGTACACTATCGTCTTTACACCCGTAATAGCCACCGCCACAAAAGAGGCACAGAAGAGATAGAGAACAGGAGAGTAGCGGGTTGTGGCATGCGCCTGCCGGTCCTCCTAGCGCAGTGCAGCGGGGTGCAGCATAGGGGAGCAAAGCAGACCGCATGGTACGAAGCACAGCACCGAGCCAACCGAGTCGTAAATATCCATAAGCAGGCTATTTCACAGGATGAAAGGGTGGGAAGCAATGTGCTTGTCAAAACAGCTCCATGTACCCACAGGTGCTTGCCTATGTCTAGCATTATACCTGCTTCTGCTGTTGTTGGGTTGGCGTCTGTGAAACTGCATTGTGGCACGCTATATGCGCTACCAGGGAATAAAAGAACAAACGGGGAGAAGGCGGGCCAGAGCAAATCAAAACAGACCGGGGCAAGTTTAGCCGGAGATAGAAGAATAGATAAAAACGAAAAAAAAAGGAAGACAGATAGAGCGACAGAGCAAAGCAACAGAGCGGCAAAGGTGGATTCAGTGGTACCAATGCCTTTGCATTGCACTGGTACCCCCTTCACCCTAGTACTCATAAAAGCCTTTACCTGCCTTTTTCCCTAGCCAGCCAGCATTCACCATGTTGCCTAGCAAGACGGCTGGGCGGTACTTGGAGTCTCCAGTTTCCGAGTGCAGCACTTTCATGATAGCGAGACACGTGTCTAGGCCGATAAAGTCAGCCAGCTGCAGGGGTCCCATGGGCACATTCGTGCCGTTTTTCATGATGCTGTCAATCGAGTCGCGGTCACCCACGCCAGTTTCCAGACACATGATGGCCTCATTGATGTAAGGCATGAGAATGCGGTTGGCTAGGAAGCCTGGCGAGTCTGCGCTGACTGACGGGATCTTGCCCATATTCTTGACAAGGGCGACGGCGGCATCCAGCGTGGTCTGGCTAGTCTGCAGCCCGCTGATGATCTCGACGCCCTTTTGCACGGGGACCGGGTTCATAAAGTGCGTGGATACGACGCGGGACGAGGCAGATAGATCGGTGGGGTCAGTGGTTGTGGCAGCAGCAATCTTGGTGATGCTAATGGACGATGTGTTGGTGGCTAGGATTGCATGTGAGGGCGCTATTTTTGCCAGTTGGCTAAAGATTTTGAACTTGAGGTCCGGGATCTCTGGCACCGCTTCTATGACAAAATCAACTTCGGTAAAAGCGCCCATGTCCGAGGAGGTGGATAGGCGAGAGCGCGCTTGGTCTGCATCTTCTTGGGATAGGCGACCTTTGGTAACGTCTTTGGCGAGTAGTTTTTCTAGCGAGGTAGAGCGCAGGAGAGGGAGGGTAGCAATGTCAGTAAGCACCCGGAGAGAGACGAGGGGAGGGGATGGGACGGAGGAATGTACCAGCAAAGGCGAGGCCCTTGTCCAGAGCGTTTTTTGACGTATCCACCAAGGAAACAGGAAGGCCAGCCTTGGTAGCGGCAACCAGTGCGATGCCAAGTCCCTGTGGCCATATCAGTAGCTGTGCTGTTGTCTAACACTATCACGATCACATGCAAAAGACAGCAGGGCTCACCATTTGGCCGGCACCCAGAACACCTAGTCTTTTGACCTCGAGCGGTCTCGTGATAGTAGTGCTAAAAGCGCGGGTTTGCGGGGTTGTAGCCCTGAAAAGCTTTGAGGCGAGCATGGTCGTGGGTTCCTGGTGGCGGGCTGTGTATTGCAAAGTGTGTACAAATAAAGCGAGATGAAAGAGATGCCTTTACAAAAGGGCTTATATAGATAGCAAGGCCGGCAAGCTTAACCCTGGCTTTGAAGCTTTGGCGTTGAGCTTCTGTGGGGATCTCGGTTAACCTCGGCCAACCAGCAGCTTTTTTTGCTTGTGACTTAAACCTGGGGTAAAGGCCCACTAAAGACCCCATTTTATCAGAGCATTTCTTCCGAAGTTCTACCGCATTGATTGATTTTAGACACGCGTCCGCGTGCGCGTCGAAGCGCGTCAACGTCGCCAAAATATCGCCAGCTTCGATATTGTGCAGATTCCATTTGGGCGAAGACTCGTCGTTCTCAATCTAGCCTGGCAGTCGCTGGAAAAGCAGACCTGCACATCTTGGACACCATGGAAGAAGACCAAGAAAATGGAATTGTCCCCGCTGTTGTGGACGCCCATATCAAGAGCCTGTTATCGGCGGTAAGCCCCTCCTTCTCCATGTGTGTCTGTCTTCGACCAGATGCTAACACTGTTTATTCTCTTGCCATCTAGCTCGGTGGCTTCTCGCCCGATGCCCCTTCCCGATACGTTCCTGGAGACTCAGCAGTCGACTGTCTCCGTGACATTAAGCGATGGCTACGCCTCTTCGACGAGAAGATGAACCTTCTCGATGTTGCTCGCTGTATATCGACTACTACACTGGTTCCCGTCGATCTTTTGCACATTATCCGCAACTGGCTCAAGGCCCCAAAGAACAGCGCCCTCAAGGAGAAGCTTGCTCTCGCATCGTTTGAACTACTCGTCTTGCTGACGTGGCCCCTAGACCGTGATGTCGAGACCACTACAATCAATCATTACACACACATTCCAGCGCTACAAATAGCCCACGTCAACTACAAGGACAAGCTGCTGGATCCGAGCATGAGTGTCTTACAGGGTGCCGTCAAGATACAACTCGCAGCCATGGCAAAGGACCTGCGGGACCGCTCTACTAAAGACGAGGGCATGATCAAGATGGTGCTCTACTTGTTGCGCAACATTGCGCAAATTCTGCCGCCCGTCGACCTCCCTCAAATGCACACAAAGGCATCCGAGCAGCGCAATGCCGTGATTGACCAGTTTGCGTCACAAAAGGTATTTCCATTCCTGCTTACCGTAGCCTCAAACATAGGCGACGACTTTCGTAGTGAGGATATGCTGCTACTAGAAATCCTGTTCCATCTAGTCAAGCGGGTAGACCCAACACCTCTCTTCACGCCTCGGAGCCGGCGCGCTGCTGAGATGGGGAGCAATATGGAAGCGTTGATTGCCCAGGAAAAGAGCAAGATGCAACGTAATTTACCTTCGCGTCATTCCCGTTTTGGGACTATGGTGTGGATGGAACGGTCGGACGGGAAGGTGAGCACACTAGCGGGTCAGGATGCCTTGATTAGCGCTGAGGTACGTCAGCAGAAGCTTGATGCAAGCAAAAAGTATCGCCCACCAAGAGGTAGCCGCAAGAAGCACATGCAGACTAAAGATATGGGCCCCGTACCTTCACTGGATAGTAATGCTAGCGACAGTCTTCAGCAGTTTGTGTCTGATTTCCTGGATGCCGGTTTCAACCCCTTGTTTACCCATGTGCGAAAGTCACTTGAGCGAGAGGCACCCCAAGTCCTTCACTACCACAGCCGCCAGTTCTTCTATGTCGTCTCGTGGTTTCTCCAGGCCGAGCTGCAGCGAAGCCGACACAAGGAACAGAAGCAGAAGGCCGCGGCCGAGGGTGCCGATGTTAGCAGCTTCAACCTAACTGCAAGTGTCCTAAGCCAGGAAATGTTCATCTTGCTGCACCGTAGCATGCGTATGACGTATGAGAGTAAGACATGGGAGGACCTTGTGGCAGTTATGCGCTGTTTTAACCAGATCCTGCTTATCGTGAAGGAAATTTACGACTCTAAGAGCGATGCCGATATTGAGATTGCTGACAACATTCTCAGTCGGCTGTTCTACGAGGAAGACACGCAGGAATTGCTAGCTACCATTCTACGAACATACAATGGTCAAGGTCTTGAGTACCTTGACGTGACTATTGAGCTAGTTCACAACTTCACGCATCTTCTCTCAGCCTATTCCTCTCAGAATCAGGATATGCAAGTACGTGCTAAGAAGGCAATTCGCCGGAACAATAAAAAGAAGCCCAAGAAACAGACAACAAACGTGGTCATTGAGGATGATGACGGCAATCCCGTGCCATCACAAGACATGGAGGGGACCGATGGCATTATGCAGGAGGCCGGTGCTGACGGTCTTTCGGGGTCTGACGAGGACGGCGATGAAGCCACAGCTTACAAAGTCACGCAAGATCGCAAGTTTGACTTTCAAAAGTTCCTCCATCGCTTTTCTTCACAGGCTATTGTTGATGCTTATGTAGCCTACACTTCGTTCTACCAGGAGCTCAATAATGACCAGCTTAAACGCGCTCACCGGTATTTCTTCCGCCTTGGCTTCAAACAGGACCTGTTGGTAATGATGTACCGGGTCGATATCCTCAATCTTTTCTACGAGATGGTCAAGGGCCAGCGGCCGCTGTCGACTGCCTTGCCAGTCTTTACCGACTGGAAAGAGCTTTCCAAGCGGGTTTTCCGCAAGTGTATCCAGAAACTGGGGGAACGGCCTGAGCTCTTTGTCGAGCTCTTGTTCTCCAAAACCAGCACCATGGCATATTTCATTGAGCACGGCTATGCCAAAAAGACTGTGTCAACCGCAAAACCTCGCCCAGCGGCTGAACTCGAGTTCCGCTACACCGACAACCTTGAGGACCAGATTCGCTTCCTAGTGCGCATTTTGTATTCCCAGGGCAAGCACGCCGAGGTTAAGTGGCTCTCCGAGACTTTGGACGAGGCTATTTCAGTACGAAAGGCTTGGGCCGCCTCGTTTGAAGTCGAGGGTCGTGAGCGGCTGGCTGACGAAAAGGAACCTGAGCACATTATTAAGACGGGCGATGTCGAAACCAAGACAGCTGTCCTGAAAAATGGACATATCCGACTATTTCTCAAGACGCTCGGCATTGTCAGGCAGTCCCTGACTACCGAAGAAACCCTGGATTCTGCCTGGTGTGTGCCAAGCGAGACAGCAACTGACCATCTAGAAAAGTGTGCTGGCTTTCTTGCCATCACCCGCATGGAGGACGCGTCGCCTGAAGAAGCTGAACAGGCACTCAAGGAAATCCGCCGTAGGCCACCTATACGTAGTGCACGCTCTGCGCTAATTGATGATGACTTGGACGAGGAGGACGACTTTGAGTCGCTTTTCCCTGCTGGTGGTCCTACAACGCGCAAAGCCATTGATGCACCCAAGAAAAAACCACGCAAGCGGCGTCTGAGGCAAAAAGCTGCATCTGATGACGAGGATGACGACGGTACGCTCTCAGAGGACGAAAAACGACGAGCCGAGCGTGCGCGCAACCGGCTGCAGAAGGAACGCGAGAAGTTAAGCAAGATCAAGTCCGAGATGTTTGTGCACTCAAGCGATGACGACTCAGACGTAGCCAACAATGACGCTAGCTTCTGGCTACGTGAGGAGCAGCAGCGGCGTACCAATCAAGAGGTTTTCCTCAAGACCCAGGCTGGCCATGTAAACGGAATGACACTAGCAGAGAAGGCCGAGCTGGCACTGGCTGGTGCAGGCAAGAAGCGGAAGAAGGGTGTCGATTCAGATGGGTCAGGGAGCGACACAGACATGGGCGATTCGATGCTCCCAACATTTGATGATCTGCAGAACTTCGACGGGGATATGGAAATGGCAGATGTAGGGGCAAATTCGGAGAATGTGGCATCAAATGAAACCACCAACTTAGACGCGGCCGTCAATTCCAACGATAAAGACACTGACGACAATGATGACGATGACGACGACGATGATATAGTTGCAGCGCCTATGCGTAGAAACAAAACCATTAGCGGCTTTGTTCTGGATAGCGACGATGAATAACGAGCAGAGAGAGAAAAGAACGTGTTGGAGAATCGAGTATATACACAAGCACTTTGTATCTACAAATCTCATTTCTGAAGTGCTTTATACCTACCTACCTACCTACCTTAGATATAATACCAAGTAGGCATTACGGCCAACTTCGACATCACAGATCACCAACTAAGCCAGACTTTGCAAGAAAAAAGAGGTAATATAAAGTGAAGTAAGCAACACAATATGTAAAAAAAGGACAAGTAGAAAAAAAAAAGACGGAGGTTGCCGTAGCATAGAACATTCAATACTTTGAAAAACCGAACCCCCCAGGATCCTTAAAAAGGAGGAAAACAAGAAAAAAGAAGAAAGATAAGATGGGGATGGGAGACAGATGAATAAGTCCCAACATATATACACAACGCTTTCGTGAAACACGCAGCAGGAGATAGTGAAAGACACAGAATAGGCAAGAAATACGTGGAAGCAAGAAAGGGTGGCGATAAATAAACTAACAAGCACAGCACATGAGGATGGAGGAAAGAAAGAGGAGACAAGAGAGAGGGTTGAATGATGGCTGAGGAGAGCTCAAATTGCTCAAATTTCGAGTTTGGTAGCGATGCCCGAGAGAAGAACAGTGGAAGGGGGTTACAAGAAGTCTAGGGTGACCAACAGCTAACAAAGCTGATATGAAAACAAAAGACGAACGTTGAGGATGGAGCAGAAAGGGGGGAGACAAAGAGAAGGCAGCTATAAACGTGGCATGCGATGGTGATGCAGATGAAGAAATGCAAAATATGCAGGGGTAGAAGTGAGAACGGCTGAAGAAGAAAGCCAGATGCAAGGCGGGCAACGAAATGGAGAGAGACAGGCATAAGATCAACAGGAAATACAGCTAGCATGAATGAAAGCAAAAGGTTGTTAAAAACCAGAAACACATTACGCTTCTGCCTTCTAATCATCTTTATCAGATATCCCTTTGGAAATTGTTAGGTCAGTTGACTCAGCTGCCCCAGACATCTGTTTATCTTGCCCTGCCGCCTCACCAGGCTGCGGTGACGATACCGGCGCAATTTCTTTCTGTGCCTCGGTGTCTGCGTCTGGCTGGGGGCTTTCTGGCTCTGGTGCCTCAGTACCACCCGTTAGAGAATCTATAGCAGCGTTCTCAGCGGACGCCGGCGATAGAGACGTTGGTGACGTCGACGACGTCGGTATAGACGTATCGCCTGTTAGCGCAGCGACTGCTGCAAGTGCTGCGGCACCAGCACTGGCCATCTTAGTTGGACTAGCCGGTAAGCCCGCACTGCTGGCATCGCTGCGATTTGTCTCTCGGCGTCTGCGCCTTGCCTTGCGCTCCTCGCCCATGCGCACGCGCCGCATGCTATCACGTTTTTCAGCATCTTCGGGGCTTTCTGCTGCATCACCGAGCTTCATGCCACGCAAAAGCTCGGCCGCACGCAAGGCTACATCGTCTTCCCCACCTCCACCGCCTGCAGAAAGGCTAGGAGAGAGCATAGTGGGTGCAGATCCGGCGCCTGCAGATGTAGGCTCATCAGACCGGGCTGACGCAGGGCCTGTTTGGTCGCCAGAGACAGCCTGGAAGCTGACCTCACTTTCTGGGATCTCGCTGAGATCTGGGACGGGTTGGCCCGAGGCAACTCGGTCTTGGTGGCGATCGCGCAAAAGCGCACGGCGACGACGCTCTCGCTTGTCTTTGACCTGTGGAGCGGCTTTGCGCAATTTCTCCATTAGTGAGTCCATAGCGCCAGTGTTGGTAGGCGTTAACTGGCCAGCCTCTACAGCTGAAGCCCCAGTTGTGATGGACTTGGGCAAGGCGTTCTTGCGCTTCATGGACGCCTCATTGCGGCGATGGATCTGCTCTAGTTTGATGTTCTTGTCGCGCGACTTCTTCCACTCCGAGATGAAGGTGGCTAGCTTGGAGAAGAAATCGCGACGCGCGTTTTCGTCGGCCGAATCTTCGCCATAAAAGGCCATGATGTCATCGTAGGATTTGCACATCTCTTCCAGATACAACTCCATTTGGTCAGCTTTGCGTCGTGCTTCCTTCATGCAGCGCTGAACAACTTGGCTGACGCGGTCCTGAGGATGGAACTTCTTAGGGTCGCTGAGGTTACCGCTATCTAAAGACGTCTGCACATTCCGAATGTTGTTAATGTAATGGCGTGCGTCCTGCTGCAGCTGATCCACATTGACCTTTTGAGCCTTGAGAACACCGCCAATGTCATCAGCAAATGTTTCCCACTCGGGGTACTGCGTTCGCACAATCCGCTCAACCAGATCAGCCAATGTCGACTCGTTTTTGTCATCCTTTACCATGCCGAGACGGGCCAAAGACGAGAGCTTGAAGCCACGTGCCTGCTTGTTAGCATCATTCATGTAGTTACCGATGTCTAGAATCAGACCCAGTACGTTCATCAATGACACCGAATCACGAAGGGATTCAGAGACCGTCATCACATGCTTGATCTTGGAATTGATCTCATCATAGTCTGTCTCAAAGCTGCGTGTCAGAGCCAACGCACGCATTCTACTCTTCCAGTAGTGGTGTAGCTCAAAGGCTGTGTAAAGATAGATTTGATCCTGACGCGTGAGCTCGCTAGGGTCTTGTTCGCGATCAGGGCTGTTGGCATTAGGACCAGTCCAGTCTTTGCTATAGGGAGCCATAAGCTTGGCCGTGTTGTCGGGGATGTTGCATAGGTCCTCCTTTTGCAAAAAGTCCATGACGACGGGGTTGTCAAGCACTTCGTGGTCGCAGTGGATGATCATCTGTACCACCTTGTCGACAGAATAGTGGGAGAACTTTGCCAAGGCAATTTCTAGAAATCAAGAATGTTAGCAGGCGGTATCAATATAGACCAAGTCTACACGAAAACGAATAAAGAAACCTACCAAACGCCTTGCGCGTATCCGTCGAGATAATTTGCTTCTTTTCGTCCTTCTTATTACTACTAGCCTTTCCAATCTGCTTAATTTCCTTGGCCATAAACAGCTTCTCGACTTCATCCAAGATACCCCGACGGCCCAGCTCGGCATACTTCTCTTCACGGGCCTCAGCCGACGGTGCATGGGCAGCCCAATGTGTGCTTAAAGGCGAATCCACCTTGTCCCAATGCAAAGCCTTGAGCTTTTTCTTGGGGCGCACGACAGAGAGCCCCAGAGACGTTGTTGACGTAAAGGCAGGCTGAGGCATGAAATGGCCATGCATAGCACCAGGCAAAGGAGGAGGGGGAGGAGGGGGAGCACCACGAGCTCCGGGCATGGGTGGCGGAGGAGGCGGAGGTGGAGGTGGAGGGCCACCAAGACCAGGGATTTGGCCAGGCAGAGGCATTGGCGGCGGAGGAGGCGGCGGTGGACCACCAAGTCCTGGGATTTGTCCAGGCAAAGGCATCGGGGGTGGTGGAGGCGGTGGAGGCGGTGGGGCTCCACCCAGTCCTGGGATTTTGCCTGGCAAGGGCATAGGAGGAGGTGGAGGCGGAGGCGGGGGTGCGGCTTCCGAGTCCAAAGACACAGAAGTATCCTCAATTTTGATCTTGGGCATCTCCCCTTCAGTAGGGGTGATGGGTGAGCCTTGGCTTTCCATGCTGGGATGCGAAGGGCCTGAGGTAGCACCCTCTTCTGAGTCGCTGTCGTCGACTTTGCGGAACTTGCCAGCCATCTCCGAGAGCAAGTTAGCCTGGTTGGCTTGTGACTTGGGGTCCAGGACAGGCTTGCGCATCTTGACGATTTTTGGCTTCTCGTAGATAACGCTATCCTCGGTAGCACTAGCATCATAGTCATCGAGGTCATCTTTCAAAATGCTATCATCTTCATCGCCCTGGCGAGGAGAACCCTTGGCGTTGTTCTTGCTAGACCGCGTGCTGATACGGCTTCTAAAGCTTCCAAGCATGCTGTTGGTGAAGTCTCTAGGTGTCAAACCAGTCTCCACACCATCCATTTCTTCGCGCAGCGCGCGCAGCTTGTCTGACGGTCCAGTGCCCTCTCCCCACGTGCGTCCTTCTAGCTTATAAAGAGCTTTCTGGCGCTCAATCTGGGTCTGGAGACGCTCCAGTAGCCTCTCACGATCCAAAATACCCTGCATACGAGCAGGGTCTTGCTCAGCAAGCTTCTTTCCGCCTGCTACACCTTCAACTGTAGCACCGGGCATTAGGCCCTTGGATGCATTGGATGCTGCCACATCTTGGGCGTCACGGAGCATCAGATATAGTTCACGACTTTCTAGCTCATACCGTTGGGCCTCCTTGGAGCGAGCTTGTTGAGAGTTTTCCAGTTCGGCCTTGAGATTATCAGCCTGCCGTCTCTGGGCCTCGATGAATCGCGCCTGTTCGTCAAGCTGCTTCTGTAGCTTGGCAACAAGTCCGTCAGCTCCAAGCTCCAACTGTGCCTTGACTTCATCTCGTTCGGCCATAGCAGCATCAGCAATCTGACGTGCCTCAAGAGCCTCATCAAGGGCTTGCCGAGCCTCGGAGTCAGTGTGCAACTTGTCCAGAAGAGCCTGAACAGTGAAGTTGAGGCTCTGCTTAAGGTCCATATCGGGCAAACGCCGGTCCATGGCCACATAGCTAAGCATAGAATCCACCAATTGGAACAGACGGAGACGCTCTTCAGTATCGGTCTGTGGTAGCAATAACAAATGCTGCATGGCAGAAACAAAGTAGTCTTGGGTTTTAGAACCAGCAAGTCGTTGCTGAATGGCCTCGGTAATCTGAATGGGATCGTTGAGGTCCTTGACATCTCCCTCGATATTATCCTTAATGGATGAGTTTTCACGCTCCAGCATATCCTCATAATCAATCGCTTCATTGGTACGGAAGCGCTCAATCTGTTTGTCAATGGGCTCGTACTGGAACGATTCCATTTTGGTGAGAATACGCTTGATGCCTGTTGCCGTAAACTGGGCTCTAATGTGAATGCGTAGCTGAAGGTCGTCCACTGGTGCGTCGATCAACATGTTGACCAGCATCAGTGTAGCCACAGCGTACTCCATAAGCAGACTTTCCATGCCTACACCTCCGCTACGCATCTCATCGCTTGCGCCCACAAGACTTCCCATCTTTCCACGCCCATCAATGCTGACTTCAACAAGACGCATCCACGCATCGAAACGGCCGTTTTCGCCTTGCTGACTCTTGACGCTATCGAGGGCTTGGATGACCTTAACATGGCCATCTCCGTTGCCCCAGTGGCACAAGAAGGTCAACACTTCAGAAACAAGTCGTCGTGTGGAAATACGCGGCGATGTTAAGCAAGTGGCCAGAGCTATAATGACTTGCTGATGTTGTAATGCGTCATCAGCGCCAAACTTGTTGTTCATCAAGGCCTTAATGCACTTGACAATGTCGTATTCTCTTTCTAAATTCTTTTCTCGGCTAGTGTCGAAGGGTGATGCCGGGCCCTGTGCCGTCTTACGGTTCAGCTTGAGTAGCAGAGTAGTCAGGGTAACCTGGCCTTGCGTGTCGACAAATCGCTTGACCCAGCCAATTTGCTGCGTCCGTAGATTGACCTCTAGACTTCCCAGGAGCTTGCTATCAAGCTTGTCTTCCATGATTCGTCGCAGATACCATTCGGGCGCTCCTTCTTCTTCGGAGCAGGCGGTTACATCGAGAGCAGTGGTGTACTGTCCAGAGCGCGCGGTAAGTCGTTGTCGCTGCTTAGCTTGGTATTCCGTAAGGGCGTCCTGGTGCAACAACATCCACTTCTTAGCAGAGGGGTAAGCCATCATCTGGCGACGAGCTTGTTCGGGAAGATTGTGCCAACCTCGCTTCTGCATGAGAGATACAAACATATCGTCAATGACATGGTCGTCATCGGGTTTGTTGAACTGGAAGCCCTCAGGTCCAGGAGGAATCTGGCCTGGTGCAACTGAAAACTGGGTGGTGCGATTGGAGCTGCGACTGGAATGGCCAATGCGAGACGAGCGACTCGGGGGTGGTTGATCGGTACTATAAGTGCTAGCTGCGACAGAGTAAATGCTGGCCTGATCAGAAGCGCGCAGTGGGTTGTTGTACGAGTCCGACCGCGGGCTCAGTTGGCTGTTTCCAGTGACTGTAGTTGAGACGCTGGCCATGCTGGCCATACTAGCATGACTAGCCCTAGGACCACCAGCTGGACCCCATTGTTGCATCTGGGGGGCGCGACCTGTGCTGGCCATGGTGATGCCGCCCTGGGCAGGATTATACCGAGACTGGTGATTAGAAAAGTGGCTTTGGGAGGGATTTTGACTTTGACTACTGCTGGGTCGCTGGCCGTAGCTCATAGGCGGAGGGGGGTCAAAGGTGGGATACTGGTGGTAGTCGCTAGTTCCGTTAAGGTGGTGCGGCAGTGGGCTCTGGCCAGGCCCACCACCGCCACGGTGATTGTTTGCATCGCCTCCCTGTGTAGGCGGGCGACCAGAGGAAGATGAGGAATTATTGTCGTAATTTATTGGTATAGACGTCAAGACCCCAGCACTAATTCCCAGATCGGCGGCTTCTGAGTGGTCGAGAGAAACAGTGGATGACTCTCGACGATGGTGAGTGTGTCGTGAAGTAGTAGATCGGATTGTTGCGGTATCGAAGTTGTCGGTGTTAGCATTAGGATTGGCATTGAGAGTGGCAGCAGGGTTCGCTGAGTAGCGACCATCATCGCGGCGGTCCTTGTTACGGTTTCGCGAAAAGAAAGACCGCGGCTTGTCATTAGATGACATGGTGGCGGGACGCGGGCAATGGAGGATGTCGAGACCGAGATACAGACAAGTCGGGGAAGCGATGGTAAGATGGAACACAAAAAAGAGGGAGGACGAGGCCCAGGAACAGGGCGAGTAGAGAGTGAGGGAGGGTGTGTGAAGCGAGAAGAAGGGATAGCACACTCTCACACGTTCGCCTTCACACTAGTGCGTTCGTTGTGTTTGCTGGTTTGCTTCGAGTGAATTGTAGCTATGACAATAAGGCCAGCAAGCAGAGCAAAAGAGAAAAGAAAGCCAAGCTAGATAGCAGAGAGGAAACACGGGGATATAGAGGGGCAAACAGGCAGCTGAGCCTGACCCCTTGATCCGAGAACAGCGGGATCGTGATGAGAAGAAGATGCTTAAAGTCGTGCGTTTCGTTTCGTTCCTGTTCGAAGAAGAGTTCGTGCGTCGCGATGCGTGGGGGGAGAGGGGGGATAGGGAGGGTTAGTAGAGGAAGATTTGCAGGAAAATCGAGGGAAAAATAATAAATAAAAGTAAAAAATAATGGGAGAAAGATAACAAGAAAAAAAAAAAAAAAGGCCCGTAAAATGAAGAGAAGGACAGAATGCAAGAATAACAAGAGAGCCGAAAAAAAGGCGAAATAATGAATGAAAGATCAAGCCCAGGCAATGAAACGCTGATGATGGCCTTTTCTTGCGGGGGGGAGGCGACGTTGTTGTTTCGCACGGCTTGCAAGAGGAACAAGAAGAGGAATAAAATTGTGAGGAAAATAAGAAAGAAAATATCAACCAAAAAAGGAGAGAAAAAGAGGAAGGGCAGCAAGATGATCACCAAGCACAAAGTCTTCTGGAACAAGCCCAAATCGGGTCGCTTTTTAGGGCCTCGTTTTAGGGCCTCTGCTAGCTCCTGGGTGAGGAATGGGCCCAGATGTTGGCGCTGTTCGGTTCTGTTCTTTGCTCAAGGAGCTAAGAGCGCAACTTTGAGCGCAAAACCCCTCGAAAGCTTGGATAGGAGCTCAAAATAAGGCCAATGAGTAGGTGAGGGGGCGGGTCCCCCAAGCAGAAAGGCAAAGACACAAGTTAATTAAGTTAGCTTGTAACAGTTGAAGTCAAATAACCAACAAAAATGTGACCACCAAACAGGAGAAAAAGAAGACATACGCACGCAAAAGCAATGCTGACGTTGTGTTTGTCTTTTCTTTTTCTTCATCCAGGAACAATGTCAAATCCAGTCAGGCTGAACGTATCTAGCCTTGTCTCATGTAAATCTCGTGATAGCCTCACATTTGTGAATTTTTGTAATTTTCCTTTTGTGCGTTTTAAATTTACCGGAATATTCCCTCAATGCAGGCAGTTACATTTTCTAGAACCACCGAGCTACAGAGTCAGAGAAACAGAGGGAAGCAACGAAGCCAACATGAAGCAAGACCATGAGCATGAGCAAGACCATGAGGCATGCATGTAGCTAGTTGGATGAATTCTATTGGCTAGCATCACATCACAGGGAAAGCAACTGCTGGTTGCAGCGGCAGAACAAGGACAAGGACAATGTTGCTGTAGGCAAGTGCAGAAAAAGGCCAAAGCTTCCTTTTTTACTCCCTCTTTTCTGCATCCTACATTCTGTCTCTTTTCATCTGTCCTGGAAAGGGGTATGTATGTACAATAGGCAGCGCTCACTTACATAAGTACATATATATCTGCAAACATGAGCACTATGGAATGTGCCACGTGCTAATTTTGCACCTATTTGAATAGCCAGCTTTTTATTAACCAATGTTTCTTCTTATCAACTCCCCTTTTCTTCTTATTCTTCTTGTCTAGATGTCGGTCCTTACTGATACCTTTCTGCCCATGCCTCTCAAACAGCTTCACTTGTTTTATGCTGACCTCCGGCTTTCCGGTTTTCTTCTCTTAGAAGGCCTGGCTAAATCAGATGAAAAACAGGGCATGGCATAGGACGGCTCAAAGCGGCGACATCTCGACAGGATTTCATGACAGGGGGCTTGTCTAGTTACAGCTACGGTTACGGGATTTAGGGGGTCCCTGGAGCACTCGGTAACCCTAAATTCCGATTTCCGGAAATCCTCCCCTTTGTAGTAACCCTATTTATGTTGGCAGATCCTCCCAGACTCTCGTGGAAGTCTACATTATGATGGTGCACCAGGGTGTTACATATATATACATAGATACCACGCCAACCAAGATACTAACGCTACCTCCACTTAAATAGCAAGTACTTCGCTGCCAGTATCGCCACCTTCACAGCTTTCCCCTGCTTGACTGCCGCGAGTACCCGTCCTGTCAAAGATCAGGTCAGCAGGGCAGTGCTGACCTGGCCTCAACAATTGGTCTGTTGATATATTGGATGGCATACACAACACCATGAATAAATAGGCGTACTTTAAGTAGTGATGACTGGTACTTTAACATACAAATGGCTCATGTCTAAGAACAATCGAGAAAACTCCCTTGCCTGAGCTGCTAGTAGCTAGCCGTTGAAATGATGTTTTGTACTACGCTCTTCCTCATGACATCATCCCTTATATTTATCCCTTTAGCTATTGATCACCCCCCGTAGTATCAACACTACAATCAGCCATACCCTAATTCACACCACTACAGGAATGTGCCACTCACTTACACCAGTCAAGCGAGTATAGGAGTCAAAGAAGCCCGCATATATTGAATAGGAGGCGATGCCTGCTTGTAATTTAAAAGAAGTCAACTTCTTTTGTTCTTTGTATGTATGTACACACATGCTATGAACAAGTGAACGGTAAAAAAAACACCTCCCAAGCACACTCATTCCCCCTTCTTCCGTCTCTTTAAATCGAAATTCAAATTCGTCTTTAGCAACAGCAAAAGATAGTAGAAAAAAGAAATAGAAGGAAAAAATAAAAAAAAACCAGGCTGTGCCGTAGTCCCCGTAATGACTTCGTGAAGAATCCGTGCCGATAAACAAAAAAAACAAGGTCATCATCGAGGCTTTTGTTATGTGTATGTGACTGGACTGTGTGTCTGTAACCAAGGCTAGGAGTAATTCAATAATGGAGCCTAGGCTGGTATCCAAAGACTTGCATCCTCTTGGCCTTGTTTAGATTTGTGGACACACTCTAATTAATACTCCGACTCATCAGTCTGTGTGACTGTCACCGTTACCACCCTCATTCATGCATCGCTTCTGTTCTCTTAGCCGAATCTATATCGCAGTCCCAGGTTCGTCTCCCACAGATGGAATAGCATCAGAATCGCCCATCGTCGAGCCGCTCCAGCGAGTCGACTTGATTGAGCCAGGAGATTCCCAGTTCGACCAATCATTGTCGTCAAGAGCGTCAAAAGAAAGCGGCGTCCAGGAAAAGTGCTTAGGCTTGCTCGGGGTAGCAAGCGCAGGAGTGTTGTCGAGCCTGTGGCCGGTATTGGGCCTGCCGTTGCTACCGCCGCCATCGCGGCTGCCAGCACCGCTTCGTCGTTCGCCTTCGCGCGATCTTCTGCGAGCTGTGCTGGGAGCAGAAGAGGCTGAAGTTGTAGATGCGGCGACAGACGTCTCATGCGGGTTTGCCGTCTTGCCGGCGGTGTCGACGGTGACGGCGGATTTGTCCGTGCCCGTTGCGGTCTGGCCTCCCACAGAGCCATTCTGGGTGACAGTAGATTCGGCGAAGTTATCGTCGTCGAATCCTGCCTGAGATCTTGCTGGTGTTGCTGCAGCGGTGCGGAGAATATCCGGATCGTAGGGATGGGGCTTTCCGGCTCCGTGAGCACGAGTGGCCGAGGCCGGGGACGTAGACGGGGGAGGCGAGAACTCAATCGGGTTTGAGTTGTAGATATACGAGCCATTGGCGCGGCGCCCAGTAACAGGCTCGTCGCCGACGGTGATCTGTCGAATATCATCGTAAAAGGTCCGGAAGCCGAGCTTAAGGTCCTCCACGATCTGGGACATGCCCACGTTGGACGAGGGATAGGCGATGCGTGGTTGCCAAGTGGCACGCTTACTGAGGCCAGTGATGCTGGAGATGGATGAGGTGTGGCCAAGGCTACGTCGGTTTTGTTTGGACTGGCTGGAGGCACCAGCCGAAGAGTAGGCGTTTTGCACTTGGTGAAGGGATTGCGACCGAGACATTGAATTGTGTGTGGAGTGTCGGAGTTCCTCGATAGGGCCGTCAAGGAGGCTGTAGTCTGGTTCGGGCTTGGTGGGGGAGAGCAGAGAAAGAGTACGGGCGTGGCCTCCACGAAAGACCTTTCGGCGGCCTTCATTAGGCGATCGCTGGAGGTTCATGAGCAATTTCCGGCGGTCGAGTTCCTGGCTCATACGAGAAGCGACACTATCATCAATGGGCGTGATAGGTGGGAAGGGCTGTGGATCTCGTTTTTTATAGGCCTCATGGGTAGTCCATTGGCGCTTGAGTTGGCTCAACTCGGCTTCTGCACGTAATAACTCCTCCTTGAGCTCCAAGACTCGCCGTTCTTGCGCTGCTATGGCAATAATGAAGTCATTGGTATCAGCTGGAGTTGAGGCTTGCACAGAGGCTAGGGGCGTCGGCGGGAAAGAAGTTGCCCCAGGAGTCGGGCGAGAGGGATCAGATGTAGGCGGCGCAATAGGGAGGGTGAGCGAGAGCCTGTTATTGCGAGAAGCAGAGGACGTTGAGCGGGAGGCACGAGTGAGAATATCAGTACCGGGAGTTGGTGGCATGTTGTCGTCTTCGTCGCTTGGAAGGGACGACGTGCTACCAGAAATGCTGCCACTACGGGAGAAATGGGGCTGCCGGTGGAAATCGAGGGAAGACCTTCCGGGTTCGGAGGAGTAGACGTTAGAGGATGCCATGGCCACAGGGGGCAGCATAGGCTTGTAGTTTGGATCAACCACGGAGTGGCGACGGCGAAAATCAATGCTAGATGTTGCGGTAACGGCAGCCATGACAGGTGCCAAGGGAAAGGCGGTGGAGTTTAGCCACAGCACCGAGATACAGCAGCTATTCCTGCAACTTTTAGTTCGACGTGTGAAAGATGGCGTTTGTAATGTGTTGCTATGCGGAGGGTGTATAAGAAGACGCTGTTTTAGAGACTTAAGACGCGATAATGAGGCGGAACTGGTTGAGGTTGGCGTTGAACTTTTTGCACAGCGATATTTTCTCTCGATAGCGGTATTACGAGGCAAACGAGGGTAGTAGAGGCAGGTGTTATTAAGGAGAGTAGAAGAATTGATATTAAAAAAAGAGAGGTGTGAGGTGTGAAAGTGTGAATGAGTGTGAGGATGAGCAGGATAACCGCGTGAACGAAGGCGAGGGTAAGAATAATTAGAAGCAGCGGCGAGTGTGGAGTGAGAGCGAGAGTCAGAGCCCGAAGAAGTAATGGAAGCATGCGACAATCGAGTCTCTAGATTGGCCACTCTAAGAGAACAAGGAGAACAGGGTGAGAGAGGAAAAGAAGGGAGAAGGAGAGAAATAGCTGAGCGCGGTTTGTGAGGAACTTTTTGCAGTTCAGCTGGAGGATGGGAAGAAGCAGAGGATGAAGCAGGAAAGGAAAGAGAAAGCAAAGCAAAAGCAGAAGCAGAAGCAGGCATAAGGGGGCTGGCAAGGAAACAGGAGATGGATGGGCGGGGGCCTAAGCCTTGAGTGCGCCTGAGCTGGCTATTTGGTGTGGGCGTTGGGCCTGACCTAGGACTGGGACTGGGACAGCCACAGAGCAGTGCAGTGCAAGCAATGGTCAAAAACTTCTGGACCCTCAGTAGAAGGCGAGTAGACCCCCTTCTCTTCTTTGCCTCTGTTTTTTTACGTAGTTCCTTTCGATTTACAAGGCGGCTGTGTCTAATCAGTCTTTGGGTCTAGATGAAGATCCCTTGCTTGCAAAGGACAAAAAACTGATGAGATGGAAGGGGCTTTACAGACAGACCCCTGAAAGACAGCAGAGACAGCGCAAGAGCAGAGACAGGGATAGCAAGGGACAACCATGAACAAGGCTGTTGGTCGGCTCTGGAAGAACTGCGAAAAGGAAAAAGAGACAAGGACAGGGCTTTGGGAGGAAACGAGACGACAGCGCAGCGACAACTTGAGCGTTTCAGCGTTAGGGCTTTTCAAATATATTGGGTTCTGTCTGCCTGTTGTAGACATGGATCTAGATCTGGATCGTTGGAATCTGGAGGTGTTTTTAGCAATGGATGTCCAATTCACACAGGCTCGCTGGGCTTTTGCGTCGAGCTCACAAGTTGACTCAGAGGGTCCGAATCGTGGCCCAATAGCTTCTAAGAGAGAAGAGAGGCTCGAGTCCGTAAGGTTAACAAGGAAGCAAAAATGACGCTATAGCGGCAATTCATGCAATCTAGCAAGGGCGGACAGACCGTGATACATGCAGCGATAATACGACTTCGAAAAGAGATCAAGTGAATTGGGGACATGGAAGTACAAGGCAGGTAGATGGATAGCAGGCAATGACATAGAGAAAAATAAAGGGAGAAGAATGAGTGCTTCAGATGGAAGCTGGGAGCGAAACATTTTGCGATAATTTTATGAGGCTTCATTTGGGCAACGGTTGGTGTTACTTGGCTCAATACGGTGGGACAAACGGCGCTACAAACAGAGCAACTGTATCCTTATGTGGTAGTGAGTGCCTACCTCTTTGGTATCTTTTTGTCTTCAGCCTCGCCTTCTTGGTAGTGTACTCAGCCTTGGTCTGTCTGTCTTGCTCTTTCCAGTTCTATTTATTCCCTGTTGCTTTTTAGTGGTTGGTGCTTTTCGCTGTTCTTTCCGCAGAGATCATTGATCACCATAGCTTTTAAGGCTAGGGGCTTCTATAAATGGGAGCCAAGGAGGGGACCAAAAAGTAGCATCATGTATACATGGAGTTGAAGAGGGGAATGCTGTGGGTTGTGCGTAGAAGGAACTTAGAAGTACACTTAGAATACATATGGAAAATAATTCGAAGAAAAAAAAAAAGAAAAAGAAGAATAGGAAAAAGAGTTAAAAAACACTGCTCTCCCAAGCAACGGTCTTCTCTCTCTGCACGCACAGTCGTTCCTGCAGCTCGCCTCTGCACGAAAGCCCACTTCTTCATATCTTCTCAAACCTTCTGCCACTTGTTCTGCTAAATTGGTGTTCTTCGCACCCTCGTTGCTCTGGTTTCTAATCTCTTGTTTTGATTACGTAGTCCCATCACTAGGAGGACTCGTGGACGCAACCCTCCATTTCTAACCTCCCATTATTTTAGTGGTCTTAATTCATTGATGTCAAACAATCCTTAGCTAGCATAAAGTAGTAGTATAGAGCATTGTTGTCGCATTGCATTAATTGGCATTGTTTTCTTACTCTGACTTGGTTTTAGCTTTATCTTGCATCGATCATGCCCGGGGCTACGCACATGCCACTAGGGTATGTATAGGGTTAACAAAGCTTGTGATGCTGATGAAGACTTGCCACATGCACTCATGGAATAATCGCTGAAGGAGCTTTCCCCATCGCGATGTCTTTTCTGATGTGCCACTCTCTTGCACTGAGAAACTATCTTGAAGGCTTGTTCACCAAGGCGCATCGCGGGTCAAAGGGCTACAAAGATACAAGCGAGAAAGCAGTGCAGTCGACACAACCAAGTCCAGCTTGCAGACCGTGAAAAAGATGATCCTAAAAAAAGCAGCACTAGTTTCTGAGCTATCTGCGATCCCCTATAGTCTCACGAATCCAAGAGGTTCACGAGCCTGTCTCTCGAGAACCTGCGCTTGATGATGGACGAATACGGCCCTGCTGCTACAGATGACTTTTGGCGTCTCTTCTAAGATGTCCTTAGAAACCACAAAGAAGACTTTGTTCTTGAGTCTGATGGATTGTTTACAGATGTTAAAACCTAGGAACCCAATACAATACGCTGGTAGCTCATTTAAGCCAAAGTCAGGCCGCTTTGGCCAGCTTGGAACGGCATGAATAAATAAATCCCGTAAGCATCGAACGCGTGGCTACCGGCGAAGAGAATGCCTTCATCTATGAAGGACCACATGAAACTGATAGTAGTGTAGTGTAGCTTCTGCTGCGGTATTTTAAGGCATCTCGCATTTGGCGCCCATTGCTTTGCTTTTGATAGACGTGGAATACTGGTTTCTGGAGCCCCCACTTCGCATACATCACCATGTGCCACGGGGACCAGGACTTCTGATATGCACAGAATAGCTGAAGAAGCGTGCATTACATATTTATCCAAGGAAATAGACAATTTAACGCTCTTGCTACTAGACATCAACACGGAAGACATGCAAAAGATTACTAACTTTCATAGAGACTGAGAGTAATACTCAAAGCTATATCCGGGCCGCCAGACCAAGTCCTGACTGCTGTCCTGATTATAAGCATTGCGAACTTGATTTCCTTCTCCTTAGCCACCGCCTTTCTTGCCGTTGGGAGGTAACTTATTGTTATTTCGTAGAGGTACTATCATTTACGTAACCATGGGAAAGCAAATAGCATGTAAGCCTATTCCAAGTAGGAGAATAATCATTCCCAGAACATGGAAGGCCTGGCCTGCCTTCCGAGAAGCCTGTTCAAAGCGTAAGACAAAGCTTCACTCTAGGTCTAGAACTAGAAATGGGGCTACCAACACTGGTACTAACATGGCTTCTAAAATGGCTGCTAGTATTGGTATAGCAGCTAGAGCTAACCAAGCCCATAACCCGCCACGTTGTACATCAACGCACTGCGACGACCATCTTTCTGACTCCCCTTTCCGTCTAGGACTCAGCGCCCCTGTCTTTCCCTACGCACAATACCCCAAGTTCACCAGAGCTAAATACTGTTGTGCGTTTATCGTATCTATTATGCTCTCACACTGCATTACCAACACGCCAATTCGCGGCTTTGCTATCTATGTCCTTAAATTTTGACATCAACACCAGAAGTCCTCGGCACTGCCGCCTTTAGACGTGCTTTATTGAGAGCCGGAGGAAAGCTGCTACTCACATCTGTATGAAGGTCATCAAGGACAATCCCCTACTTAATGGCCAAGAAAAGAGGCCATTCACTGAAGTTCACAATTGACATTTGGGTTAGGGGATTTTCCAGGTGGTATGTAGTGTAGCTCATTGGTAAAAAAGAAATCAAGATAATGACGTCATAGGATAAATATCAAGGGAGGTGGTCTTGTAGCGAGTTAGGCCCACAAATGGCCGCAAAGGGCCGCATTATACCTGGCAAAAAGTGAACCGAGGCGGACTTGAACCGCCGACCTTTTGTGTCCATCCATCCGGGAATGATTGTTAGACAAACGTGATAACCAACTACACCATCGGTCCTTGACTCGGCGTCTGTTCCGACCCGTATAGGTCCTTATACGTCGCTCGCAGCCGCATGAAGAGATGCTCGTTAGCCGTCATGACTTTACGTTGTGCGTACGGGTTGACGTTGTCGTCTACCGTGCTTCCAGAGAAATTCGCCACGCGCGTACTTGGCACCGGCTCTAACCGCGTGTCGCTAGCTGGGTGGCAGAAAAAGGCGACGCTGTACCGCTCGCCCGCTGCCTCGCCAGCTACGGTGGCAGGGCTAGTAGTGTCGGAAGTGGCAGGAGGTGGGATTGTCACACGGTGAATAGTGCTTCGGAATAGGCCATTGGTCCAATACGAGAGCAGGTCGCCAATATTGACGAGAATAGGCGGAGAGGGGTCAGTCTCGGTGCCTGTAGGGATGACGGGCACAGGCACCCATGTATTTTCCCGGGTTAGAATTTCCAGCCCAGCTTGGCCAGGAAGGCGGAAGAGAAGCTAGTATGGCTGATTAGAAGAATACGGCCTAGTCGCGAGCGGGATATGGGAGGGGGGAGGGGGGGGGTGACTACTTACAGTGATGCTGCCATAGTCTGAGTGAGCACCTGCGCGGACGGACTTGTCGGCTACAGGAACCTTGGAAGGGGCAGGATAATACAGCATACGCAAAATAGTCCCAGACTCGCCTTTTTCAGGTGTGTGTACCGACGAGAAGAAGTCGGCAGGTTGGGTCTAGGCCACTAGTTAGCTAGTTGTCGACAAGATGTTGGAAGGATGGGAGGCGAAACATACCTCAAGGCCAACACCAAGAAGATAGATGATCCGTTGGGCCAAGGATGAACAGCCGTCAAAGATTTGCTTGATATCACCCTCAAAATTTTCAATCGTCGAGGGAAGAGGCTGGTTTGGTTTCCCATCCTTGAACTCTCCGAAGTTGAAGCCTCTATTGGCCGATTAGAGAGATCCCTATAGTTGCTATGATGTTTAGTGCACTCACTCCTTGGTATCTCCAGCCTTAGAGGTAGAGGGTACACATGTTAGTTGAGTTTATGCAACGGCGAAGATACTTTAGCCTTGTACTCACCTTTTGAGTCTTGGGGTCAAGCATCTCAGTTTGCATATCAGACCATCCGCGGTTATTTTTCTGGATAGCGCATCGTCTTTTCTCGTCCAAAGAGGTTTCTTTAAATAGTATTCTTGACTGCCGATAGTGTTAAGTTAGAGGTTTACATATAGACGAAATGTTGATTTTTATCTCACAATATCAAAAGCCTTCTGAATCCTATCAATCGGCATCACTTTTCCAGTATTTTTGATGTAAATAAAGCCCTGCTCAGCTGCAGCATCAACCAAGGCTTTGCCGATGTCAAATTCAGAGAGACCATCAGCAGTGATGTCAATAATCGGGATGTTTGCCAGAGAAGATGCCATTGCAGAGTAGGGAGACAGAGTAAATAAACTTGAAGTGTAAGAAGCACGGGTCGTTCCGTCTTCACCATGTGAAACCCAAAAGATAAGGCTAGGATCTAGTCATCTAGGGCCAAGCCGTTCCGTCGCACAAGGTATCAGCCACATATACTCCAGGCCAGCCTGTGGCTGAAGTCCCCTTCTTGCTTTACAGCCCACTTTTCATAAGGCTGCGGCCAATAGAGCGGGCCCACCTTGCCAAATTCCCTGTTTTACTCTAGCTCAGTTTGACTGTTTGGCTACTTTTTTTGGCTGGCAAACCTCCTTGTTTCTTGTTGTGGAAACTACCTTGTCCGTCGTTTGTCGTTGCCCATTTGACATTTGCTCCCTTCCTATCCACCAAAAAAAGCAGAGTCCACATTGTGTGATAACATAATTTAGCTGGCCCCCTCTTTTTCACTGCTTCTCTCGCTTTTTCTCTCCTCTCCCTCTTATTCTCTTTAGCCTCTTTAGCCAATCAATCCAATTTCATCTCATCTCTCCAATTCGCATCCCTAAACACCAAGCTTCGATTTACCTATTTGTAAATTTGTACCGAATAGTTTGTGTCTGGCCTCTCCCCCAATTCTCCGTCCGCCACTATCTCTAAGCTACCTCCGCCTCCGTTCCTATCTCTACTTCGATCTCTATCCTCGACACTCTCTCCGAAGCTTCGCTGCTCTCCCGACCGTTACAATCAACTTCGTCTTAATTTTTCTCTTTCCTCATACTCATATCTCCATCCTTGAGGCGCATCTTTCCACCATGCCTTGTGAGTCTTCCTGAGCTTGGTACCCATGGTGGCCACGATACTGCATCAATTCCCCCTGCGACACATGCGGCCCTACTGCTGAGGCTATATCCAATCCCATTTCTTCGAGCAATGCCGTTCATTTGTCCTAGCAATCGCCTTTTCGGGCCTCCATAGCCCCGCTCCGTCAACTCCCCAAGACATCTTTGTTTGAATATGACAAAATTGCCCCTCCATATAGCTTGCTTGAACGGCAGCTAACCTTGATCCAACAATCAGTCATTGTAGAAGACAGCTGGATTGCCAGCCAAGCAACGTAAGTAGCTAGAACTTGCTAGGATCTACGGGAACCGCAAACTCTTGCTAACCTATCGTCCTCTAGAACTCACGATATCGCCGAGCTTGATGATTGCTCTGTTGCCGTTGATGCCTCTTATTATCTCAAATACCTCCTCGACCATCCGCCTTCCCACGAGCCATTACTTCCTGCGCTGGGCGGCTTGACTGGCATCGCTGCCCATATTGACCAAGCCCTGGAGGCCTGGCAGGTCGCCAACATTACCCCCTTTTTCATCTTCGACGGCCAACCTCTAGTCGGCCAAGTCGATGCCGAGATCCACCATGGGCTTGCTGAACATTCCAAGCTTAACGCTGCCTGGGATATGTACATATCGCAACGTGCGCAAGAAGCCGTGAATGCATTTGGTGCCACTAGTGGTAAGACTACCTGACTAGCTGACCCATCTCCCAAACATACGAGCACGAGCACAAGCACAAGCACAAGCACAAGCACGCACATAGTTCCTGAGCCTGTGTCCCAAACTGCTTGTCCTGTTTCACTACAGAATCCCCCCCCTCTCTTATTGTTCCTGTTGCACTTTTGGTCGCCTAGAAACTAACTCATGACAATTCGTCTTGCAGCTTTCAATGTCAAGTACCTCTACCCACTATTGATGGCCAACCTGCAATCGCGTGGTCTTCACTTCATTGTTGCACCCTACAATGCTTCTGCTCAGGTATCTCTCCTATTTTTCCTTCTCCTCCTTCCATTTATGCTATAAAAAGAAAAGCACCATTTGCTCTACCATCTAACATCTGTGTCTCGGACTAGCTCGCCTATTTCGATATGATTGAGTCTTCCCAATGTGCCGCTATCATGGGTTCGCAAGAACTCCTTCTTTACCCCATTCAGGATACTTACATCCGCTCCATCGACTTTGTCAGCAAAAAGGTTACGTCTATTTCTAAGCAAGCAATCGTTTCACGTCTCAACATTAGTGAGCCTCTACTAGTTGATGCTCTTCTCATGATGGGCACCACCTTCCTGTCTACTCTCCCCGTTCTAAAAGATGGCTCGGTTTCCCCGCGCCCATCTCCCGTGGTGCAAGACGCTGTAAATCTCTTGCGCACATCTTCCAAATCTGTAGCTGCCGCGTGCAGTTCCTACGCAGATATCCTTGCCAACACAGACCCCAACTGGCTATCCAAATACCAAAAAGCGCGGCTGGCCGTGAACCACTTTATCTACATTGCCGAGAGCGGTGAAATCAAGGTCAACGACTACGAAAACCTGACTGGCGACAACCATGAATACTTGGGCTTACAACTACCGGCTGAAATCTTCCACTATGTCAACAGAGGCCTGATTAGCGCCCGCTCGGTCGATTGGATTGCTCATAATACTATGGCCGTGCTGCCCAATGCTACTGGAATTCTTCAGGAGGATTACAAAAAACTGTTAACTGTTGATTTAATTCCTCTCCGCCAACATGTCGTCTCCGTGATCCACCCCAGACTCAACCGGGGCATTCAGCACAAGGAGGTTGACGTGCGCCTGTGGTTCAACAGCAAGTTTTCATACAAGATCAAATCAGACTTGAACCTTAACAATGACGCCACCACTATTTCCAAGGTCAACCGATTCACAATTCCTGACAATGTACAGTCCGTCCACCCTCCGCCCGCCAATTGCGGTGCTGTTCTCGGCTACGAGTTCATGTCTGCTGTGCGGGAAAAGTTCCCGGTTGACACTTTTGTCAAGGAAAAAGAGAAGCCACAGCCCTTGACTGACGCCACATCCATTCGAACATTGATTTTGTTGAGATTCATGTATCTTAGAGGCTACCTTGACGAAGCCCATAAGCTAGAACTTTCGTGGGGTATGGCCATCGCGGTAGCACACTTCAAAATCATGGAAACGGTGGGTAACTCAGCCGAGTCGATGGGGCTTTATGAGGCGGTATTCCTCGCTTTTGAGCTCATCCGATACGGCGTGCTAGATGGGCAAATGAAGTATGAGAATCTTCAGGGCATGCCTGGAAATGGCTCTGAGGAGGATAAAACTAGCGTGCTGCTAATTTGCCGCTGCGCAACACTCTTGAATCTAGGCCATCAAATCAATGGCTACACAGGCCCACTAAACAAGAACCTGCTAGGATTTAGCACTCTAGTCAGCGAGGTGCGCGATGCCAACCGCAACCTAGTGGAAGCTCTAGCGGCATCTCTCTTCCTCCATGCGCAGGCCAACCGTGATCGCACTGACTTTTTGGCCATCAGCCAAGGCCTACCATTCGCACACCATCCCAACGTGGGCATGGGCATTGCCATGAAAACATTCTTGGATGACACTAATGCCGAGGAGTCAGTTGAGGAGAGACAAAAGCACGTGCAGGGCGTGGTGGAGCGGTGGATTCCGTATGCTACGGATATCTACGAAGACATCACGGTTGTGTACAAGCTGATTGATGCCATATGTGAAGGCATGTCTGGTCTGGCCGGGGTAATTCCCGAGGAGGACCGTGTGCGCTGGTTTACTGCTCAGAAGTATCTTCAGGCCCGGCCAATCTAGGAGCGGTTAGGCGGGTAATGGATGGCATAGGGAGAAAAAGGGGGGACGGGAGGCAAAGTGTAGCTGACTAGGGGTTTAGTGCATGCGTGTGAAAGTGTATACACAAACATTGGGCATGTGTACAAGACCCAGCGTAATGTACATCACACTTTGTGTATAAGCGGGTTGACAGGCTAAATAACAAGTCGCCGTCTATCTCTTATTTTCACTTTTGTCTCCTTATTCCTTCTACTACCAAACAGACTTTGTAGCAGAACGTCTTTCATGCGCTGTGCTAAGCTTACCGCAGCATGTGGCGTTTTGCTCCAAGTCATCCACAAGGTTTGTAGACCCCAAAAAATAGCCTTCTCTTTCTATAAATACAACTGCACAAAGCTTCTCCAAGGGGTGGAATTGGACAATGACCACCTGGTGCCGAGTTTGAATGTGAGAGGGGTGGAGCGACGACGACGGCTACATGCGCCCCAGGCCCCCGTTTTTTGATAGCCCAATCAATTCATCAGCTTACCCATGCATAATTCTGAGCCCTTTCCAGCGAAAAAACAGCAGATGCAGCAGTGACAGCAGATAGGAGGCAGGCGCTGTAGCAGACGACGTAGCAGACGCTTTGAATGCTGTAAATGATTTGTATTGCTGTTGCGTTGTCTGCTACAGCGCCTGCCTCCTGTCTGCTGTCACTGCTGCATCTGCTGTATCTGCAGTTTTTTTCGCTGGTAAGGGCTCAAAATGACAATTACTACATGGGCATCACATTTTGCTACACAAGCATCACACTCTGATTGGCCCCAACTTACAGGTACAAACCCCATGAAGGCGGTGAAGCTTGTGCGCTAACACAGCCAGTCAACTCTCGATTCTCATTCTCTAAATGCAATTCAATCTCCCTCTCTACCCATTAGATGCAAGGCTTGTTATTCTTCAGTATCTTTATCTATCCTCCTGTAGATGTCAGCTACACCCCTTCTTCCCCCCAGCTCCCGGGCTACCTCGGCCTCTACACGGTCATCCTCCGCCTTACTCCAATACAAATATGCCATCATCTCCTCCTTGGTTCACTCTCTCGAACTGGCTGAAGTGGTGCAATACTTTAACCACTTGGTTGGGCATGGAGTTGCTGGTATAGGAAACTGGCTGTCATGAGGTCGTTTTCCTGGGCTGGCTGGCATCATAATCATAGTACTTGGGAATAACAACATAGGATTAAGAAATCATGTTTCAGGGGGTAATAATTGAAGTCTTCAACACAACCAATATCCCTTCCTTTCTACATTCCTTTGTGCAAGAATCAGCCAAAGAATTGGCCAGTGAGAGGTACATTGGCAGAGCATGGAATGCACTTACAGAAATATTTCCAGACAGCCAATTAGAGTGCATAAAATCTGATGTCCACATAAGCCTGATGCCCATGTAGCAAAGTGTGATGCCCACGTAGGTAAGGGCTCAAAATCATGCTTAGGTAAGCTAATGAGCTGATTAGGTAATCCAGAATCAGGGGAGGGAATAGTCGTCGCTAGGTCCACTTTCAAGTTGGTCTGTAGCCATATATTACCGACTGACTTACACGATGAAACACACCAGCAACTGGTAATAAGCAAACAATGCGATTTCAACCCCAGCTATACGGCATGTCACAAAAGGGGGAGAAATAGATAACAAGTCACAGTATTTAAAGAGTGCGATATATCGTTGTTTAGTCCTAAACAATCATTTCATTTGGTAGAATTATCTCGGTTACACAAGGTCAAGGTGGAAGAGAAGTGAGTGTTGGAAAGGCTTGAGGGATGGTCTTGACAAAAGAAAAACTGAAAAGCCGAGCTAGAAAAGGGAAGAGGGAAGGGAAAACCATCACATGACAAGATCTACTGCTGAATGGCCTATCTCTAGCCCTCCAAGCGACCGCTCCACAGCAACGTCTTTCAGCAAGAAGAAAAAAAGAAAGTAAAAAGGAATCCAGAATAATAATAAACACAGAATAATAAAGACCAACTAGCCCCTTGTTGCCACGCCACCAACAGCAACACTAGAGACAAGCCGACTCGCAAGTCACGACACTAGAGTATGCGCTCAGAGGCCTGAACGCATGCGCTTAGTAGGCGGGAGTAGCAGAAGCGTCGTAGGAATCTTTAGTGGGGAGGTTGGTGGGGAGGCCAGAAGGAAGTTCAGTAGGGAAGCCAGAGGGAAGGTCAGTAGGGAAGCCACTGGGAAGGTCAGTGGGGAAGCCACTGGGGAGGTCGGTGGGGAAGCCAGAGGGAAGGTCAGTAGGGAAGCCGCTGGGAAGGTCGGTGGGGAAGCCGCTGGGAAGGTCGGTGGGGAAGCCAGAGGGAAGATCAGTAGGTAGGCCAGCTCCCATGCCCGAAGGAAGGAAGCCCTTCAAGTTGCTCAAGAAGCCGCCCTTGCCGGTGCCGGTAGGAGACGAGCCACCGTAGGAGGTAGCCTGGCGACGGACCTTCATCAAGGTAGTGGGAACCTCAGTGGGCTGAGCGTACTCATCATCTTGAGATTCCTCACCGTTCTCTGTAGGCTGGGCACCGTACTCGCCAGCCTCAGTAGGGAATCCAGAAGGCAGATCAGTAGGGAATCCCGAGGGGAGGTCAGTAGGGAACCCCGAGGGCATGTCAGTAGGGAACCCCGAGGGCATGTCGGTGGGGAATCCTGAGGGCATGTCGGTGGGGAATCCTGAGGGCATGTCGGTGGGGAATCCTGAGGGCATGTCGGTAGGGAAACCGGTAGGGAAGCCCGAGGGAATACCAGTGCCCTTGCCGAAGCGGCCACGGCCGCGGCCACGGCCACGGCCAGTGCCAGTAGCGTAGGCACCGGGGAAGCCAGAGCCAGAGGCTAGGTCAGTAGGGAAGCCCGAGGGAGCCTCAGTGGGGTAGGCACCCGACTCCTCAGTGCCAGTGGGGGCCTCGTACTCGTCGTTGCCTTGGCGCTTCTCAACAGCAGGAGTCTCATAAGAGCCGGCAGACGACTTGTAGCCAGTACCACGGTGGCCATTATGGGTGTAGCCACTGGGGCGAGGGTGGCGGCCAGTGCCATGAGGGCGGCCAGTGGAGAAGCCAGAGGGCAAGTCAGTAGGGAAGCCGCTGGGGAGGTCAGTAGGGAAGCCGCTGGGGAGGTCGGTAGGGAAACCGCTGGGGAGGTCGGTAGGGAAACCGCTGGGCAGGTCGGTAGGGAAGCCCGAGGGCACGTCCGTGGGGTAGCCTTCGGGGCCATCAGTCACGGAGGTGTCAACAGCAGAAACCGAGGCAGCCAGGGCCAGGGCAGCGATAGAGATGATAGAAGAGTGCATTGTGAATAAATTATTGAAGAGTCTGGAGACAAACGAATAGTAAGAGCTTTCTAGAAGCAAAGAGAGTAAAAAGATGGAATAAAAAAGGAATAAAACACTGAATTTTTGTTTTTGAAAGAATGGAAAGACCGTCAAGGTACCAAAGTGAAGAGTGAAAGAGGACTGTAGTGGTTGTTGTGAGAGGAGACTAGCTCGATACTGGAGAAGAAAGGACATGGAAAGATGGGAGAGGAGGGAGATGAGGGCGGTATATATGCAAATTCTGTATGGAGGAGGAGGAGTGACTTGGAACATTGGATAAGGCACTTGCAAGCCCAAGCAAGCTCGGCCAGGCTTAGTCTGTTGTCAAAATGAAGGGCCTTGATCTTCAAGCCTCAGCCCAGCTTGCAGATTGGGAGGGGGGGTGTGCTTCATGGAACTAAGGGTAAATTCCGACAGTCATTTTCAACACGCCCCTAAGTGAGGTTAAGGATGTAAGTTGACATGGTGCAGGGCTGGAACGCAGACTTGCGTAAGCCGTTTCTGCACGACCACGGAGATCTGATGATCCATGCCCCAGGGCAGGATTTGCAAGGATGTGAGGATGTGAGATACAGGCCCGACAATGGAAAAGCTGTCTGATATGAGTGGGAGGGGCCACTAAGCGCGGGAAGGGGCAGGAGAGGCATACGCGGCCTTGCAAACACCATGCCACTCCACTATGCTGCTAGCCTGTCGCAAAGTACAATAAGAGCGAATATGAAGCGAAGGACGGGCAGGGCAGGCAGGAGCAGAGGGCAGACGGCAGACAGCGAGCAGTAGACACGGAGGAGAACAGCGCAAATGACCCCCTCGCCATATTCAGCTAATACGCCTGTCTCACCCTTATGAACTCATCCATGACTATGGGCATGCACAAGTTGCACCATGAAACGAGCAAACAAGGGCTACGCACAAAGCGGCCAAATTACTGATCTTTTTTTTGGCTTGACTTAAACTTGGCATTGATCTGACGTGTTTGGCGTTTCTGGGGGCAAGGGGGAGGAGGGAAGGTATATTTCTCGGTCAACCCTAACGGGTGTCTTTGTAACCCTAGTGTTTGCATGAGAAGCAATATCTCGATAAGTGCTGGCGTGATGAGCGTCACAGCATAGACGACTGATGGCATCTCATACGTGGGCGTTTCGGGGCCTACTCCTAACTCTTGAGCAAAAGGCCGCTGGCCCTTGTGTTTCGCAGAGTTCATTTAATTCTAGCTAGTGGCGCGCTTGCTCTCATTTCGTCTGCTCTTCCTCCTCATCTCTGGCTAGCCTTGCGGGAGATTCGCAGTGAAGAGACGAAGATTAAACACTGCTGAGAGAAAGGCAGAGCTGTGCAGCCCAAGCAATCCTGTTTGGCTAGGGGAGATTGCCCACTTTCTTCTTTTTATTTTATTTTATTTTTCCAATATTCATCTGGACGATCTGACGAAAGTACACGAGACTGATGGGACAGGAGACACAGAGGAATAGGAGCAAGAAAGAACAAAGGCCATGGCGCCAAGGCCAATAACACCAACAAAGGATAAATTCGACGGTAAATTCGGCAGAAGCCCTAGAGAAGGCCTTGGAATCCTAGTAGTACACTGCACCTGCATCCGCCTGTCTTGTGTCTCAAGTCTCCGACGGAGCGAAATTGCCTGGACGCATGTATTGCGTGGATGGTGGTGTTTGGGGCCGTCAAATCATGGCGTGTCGTTTTTTTAAGCGGCAGAGCCCCTATAATAGACGGCCGTAAGGGTCTGTAGGGGCCTGCAGATAGCCGCTACTGGGGCGTGTAACAGTTGCTGCAATGCTCCCTTATAGGTGACAGCCACTGCATCTCTCGCAGGCCGCGTCAACTATGCATCCTCATCGTCCCTCCTGGAATCTTGCAGCAGCAATATTCACTCAACAAGACAGAGACAAGGCAGGGCTGGGGGAAGGAACAAGGTGGCCCCTCCTCTCCCCCCTTGTGCTTTGTTTCTGTGGCGAACAGAGCTAGCTGGTGCTAGTTGGTGCTAGTGGATTTGCTGTTGCGAAGCAGGCCAAGGGGACGGCTTAGCTGGACGTTACAGGGGCAGATGGCAGTGTTTCCAGTGCTGGCTAGGGCTATTTCCTGAGCGTGTGTTGGAACAACTACGGCTACGCAGGGGAGGCTTGGTGCTATGTTCGCTATACCAGCAGTTCTTTGGCCCCCACTGCTATAAACGATGGCCCCCTCCGGCCCCCTCTGGCCCCATCGGCACAGGCGTCGTCATCTAGTGTTGCACTCATTCTGGAATGCGCGCTGCTGCATATGGCTCGAGCCGGGACAGAGTGGGAAAAGCAGGCAAAGGAGGGCCAGCTTGCAATGGCGATTACGTGTGTCTCGTCTCGTCTCGTCTCGTTTGTTGTATCTGTCTTGCACGGTGAGACAGGCAGTCAGAGTCGCAAAGCAAGGCAAGCAGAGCGAAGGGCGGGCTCAGCTATTGCTTTGGTATTTTCCTTTTAGTTTTTCCGCAAACGAAAAAAAGGAAGAAGAAATCAAAGACTTTTGTTCAAAGAAGAAACAAGAGCGTGAAGTTTCAGGTCCCTCTAAGGATTCTCTACTTTTATTGGCGTTATTTTCACTTAAATCGCAGGCATGCTCGGCTGTCTTATATCCGGCTTGCTGGGGCATTATTTGCTCGATACGTACTCTCCTAAGCTATTTAGAAAATCGACTGCTACGAGAAGGGCCAAGGAGAAAGACGGCCGGCCAGCTTTTCCTTCTCTTCAGAAATCAAGCCTTTTAAACAAGGCTTGGCAAAAAGAGGAAAAAGAAAAACAAAAACAGTCCCAAGATCTAAATTAGCATCAAACCCCCAAGCCGAGCCTCACACCACCACCTCACATACCAAAGCTACCATCCAGTGCACGAACTCGTACAGACCAGACGAACCCTCCCCCCTTCTCCTTCTAGTCTTCCCTCTCTCCTCGCTGTCTCTTTTCCCACTATCACAGTCCTCTGTCTTCTCCTGAGCTGTAACATCAAGTATAGATCGCCAGCCCAGCCGCCACCCCCTTCAGTTTGCAGGCAAAGAACGAGCGAAGCACGGAGAACCATCGCTCTCAGACTCAGAAACTCGGCTCTCCAATGCCTGCTAGCCCCGGTCTTCAAGCTTCGCAATTCGGATCCCGGGTCCTGAGCCAAGCTCTCAGACGTTTGACATGACACAGACACAGACCCACCACCCCTTCTCCCTCCCATACAATTAGCCTCTCTTTCTTGTCTGTTCCCACCCTGGTCTGGGTTGACCTGCCTTCTCAGTCCCACTCCTGTCGTCCCCAAACAAAACCAAACGAAAATATGAACGCCATTTCTGAGCAAGTTTCATGTTGGCTCCCTTTCTTCTTCTCGCTTTCTCTCCTCCCCCCTTTGCTCTCAAGCAAGAACGGAGATCGGCGCTTTAGAACTACGATGTCGGGCTGAGCGTAGCTTAAATCAAAGCTGACACGAGCACCTAATAGGTGGGAATTCACCCAGCCATAGAAGGGCGTGGGTCGCTGCTACGTCAGCTACCGCCGGTCTGAGCCTGCATAAACTTGAATATTGAAGCACAATGCTGTTTGAGCTGTCGCAACACTGTTGTACTGTTGTACGTCTGGTCAGACACTCGGGTCTTTCTCCCTAAGCGGCCGACGGCTAAAAACGTTATTTTCCGGAATTTTCTCATCGACGAAGACATGGAATGAAGGAGACAAAACCCCCGTCGCGCCCGTGTAGCCAAGTTATCTACTAGAACACTTTGGTGTAAAATCCTATAATTCTAGCCTTGTACAGTTAGCTGCCAGTGACCCCAGAGGAGAGGAGCCAGCCTGTTGTGCAAATGTCCCGCCCGTGATCTCATGGTGTGGCCGTGAACGCAATTATTTTTTTTGGGATCTTCGTTAGAAGCGGAATTGAAATTTAATCCCCTTGCTTCACTCGTGCCTGACGCAGCAGACCCCAGCGCTGGGGATGTCTGAGCTTTTCGAATATTTCTGTCGGTGCTATCATCAGAGCCACATACGAGGAGCCCCTTTCCAATTGCTTGTTGCAGTAGGTTCTAGTCTTTCTGCGTGTTGGCATAACAGGTGCTTGATCCATATGGATTTGCGAAACCGGCCTAGGCGCAAGATTTGTGGCATGTCGTACTATAGCCGAGGGTTTAGAATGTTTAGAATCGTGGCTGAAATCAAGGGGTACTGATAGGAGAGCTTGAAGGTAGAAGAAAAACAGCGCTACATCTGGCCTGCTTCGGCTCGAAGCTAGCTAGGCTAAGAGAAATTTGATAGATGATCATATGTTTGCGTATTAGATATTGTCGTGGTAGGGATATTGGCGTAGGTTCTACTCCCCAGTATATACGCCTGGCACCAATCACACATACTGTTTGCTCATCCACACGAAGTCACGTGAGATATAACCCTAACTCTACACGGGTTATGCCCTCGCTTTCACGTCTGGATAGCTGGACTGCAATGAATGATACATACATGGCATGAAAGCCCTCCACTGTGGTTGGTCATTTGTAGACAGGCGGTGTCTATGCAGCGGCCTTGAAGAGCGAGCGGCTTGTTACGGAAGCGACGAATACGGTGTAGAGGAAATGGGATAGGCCAAGATGCTCGTATCAATGTGTCCGTGTTGAGATAGGCTTCTCTTAGCACGTTTCCAGCATTGTATTCTCTTTTCTTTTTCGCCTGATATCCTTTTGGAGCGTATGTCTGCTTTCGTCTTTTTAACCTTCTTCTTTCATTCTCTCTTGGTGTTGCATAGCCGCCTAATAGAAGGGAGGGAAGGGATCTTTTCTGTGAAGAATCTCCACTTTCTTTGTTTCACAGAGCTCCACTCTTTACAGCATCTCCCTTCTCCTTGTAGTTATAAATGCTTGAACGCATGTTTTGCAACAGGCTACAAAGAACGAAACTCCGACATGCAAGGAAAACGAGAAGCCACATCGACGAGTATCCGTACCACACCAATTATAGCAGTAAGTCACTTGCAGCGAACAGTCCCCTCTGTGGTGTATTGTGAGAACGAACACCTTGTGTCACGAAGAAATCTCCTTTCTACCCTCTAAACTAGATAGCCACTAGCAACATAATGTACAACTACTGCTATTTCATCCTTGAGTAGGACAGGACCAGACTCAGACAGCCGATCTAGCTTTATGACTTCCTAGCCCGGGGGACATGTTGCCTAGTGCAGTTGCAGCTTATACTTATGACCTGATTTGCACATATGGAAGCCGCCGCCAGTGCTCTGATTTAACTAGGGAAATCTGTGGCATTGTGTTTTTCTTTTTTTCCTTTCATGTTTGGCTAGATGAATGGCCTACAGCAACGGTAATCTCTCCGATGTTCCGCTGTGGTGTCTGCCACTTCCGCATTTTCTTTTCTTTTCTCCCGAGTCTCATCCTCAGTCTGCTTACATTACATATGCACCACCCAAACCCCATGCCCAGTTCTCCTCTCCAGTTTCTCTGGTCATTCCCTACCAACCTCATTGCACATGTCCCTGTACTACTCCAAGGAATAAAAAATGCCTTCACTGCAGTACTACCACTAGGGAGAGCCGCAAACTACTACCAAGCATCGCATCACATTACCTCGTTTACATCCGAGCCTCCTGTGACTCTCAGTCTCAGTCCAAAATAAAGCTTACGCTCATGTATTCCGTTATTCCTCCTGTTCTCTTTCTTCACACTAGCTACCAAAAAGCCTCTCCCCAAGTAGAAAAGAAGACAAGGAGGAAATGGGTGTGTTTGAATACCGATATGAATAATGAAAAGGTACCCATGTCCCCCAATGTTTCTTCTCCTCCACTGTCCTCTGTCTCTGCTTCAAGAGGTCCTGTCTTCCAATTCCACCTCCCCAAGCCTTCAAAACATTCATTCGTTTCCCCTATTCCAATGGGTTCGAATTTGCTTAAAGGATATCTAGGCTAGATATAAAACCCGGCAAATGGCAGATATATGCAGAGAGGACAAAAAACAAAAAAGGAGAAAGGGGAAAAAAAAAGGAGAAGAAACAAGGAAACGTAAAGGAAGAAGTAAAAAAAAAAAAAGAAAGAGGGCTCAAAGACAAACTAGTCCTTCATTCACTTGAGCTCCGCCACGATGCAGACTGCTGCCGGTCAAGAGTTTTCTCCTATGATTTCTGATCGGCTGCGTGTGCATGTGCCCGGGATCCTCCAATTCCCGATGACAAGCCTCCGCCCGTAGAACTTGAACTGCTGTTATTGTTCTTGTTGTGGTTATGATTGTTGCCATTTCCGCTACCATTGTTGTTGTGGTGTTGGCTAGATGAATTGTGAGACGACTTTTCACGGCGCTGCTCATCAATTGCTGTCCGCTGTTGGATCGACGAATCGTGCGACTTGAACTCGACACGAGTGTTTCCTGGGAAGTTGAGGATATGCTTCATGGTTTCCCTGTGACAAGTGCCTGGGTGTTAGTAGATGAAAACTTTAACCACTGCATGTCAAGTTTACATGGCCCACGAAAACGTACCTAATCTTCAGCACGCGGCCTCCGTCCGTCCGGGTCCAAATACTAATGATATCCTCACCAGTCCGGACCGAAACGACCGCTCCGCAAACCTCCTCACCCGCATCGCTAAACTGATCGCCAATCAGCGCAAACAAAAGGTCCTCCCAGTAACGGTCGGCCACACCCTTCTTGAGCCGCACCACCCATTTGCCGCCCTTTTTGTTCTCATCGTCTTCCCAGATCGGCCGGATGCCCCACTTGAAAAAGTGGTATTCTGACACCTGCGGCAGCGTTGATACGCGCTTTAGGTGACTGTACACTGCCCAAAACTCTTCAATGCTTGAGCAGTGTGCCATAGCATGCAGTGTCTTCTCGTAGTCGACAAAACCCTGAGACTTGGAGGTTGGCGGCCGGAACCAAAACACCCACTTGTTCCTAAGGGGATGCCGCTGCAAGTTGAGGCCCGAAGCCGCATTTCTGTCTAAGCCACTGGAAGTAGCAGCAGAAGTGTCGAGGGCGGTGCTGCGTTTAGCCAGCATTCCCGCTTGAGCACTATTGCTGCCACCACTGCCGATCGCAGAGCCTTGCTGGTAGCCAATTTCCTTGGCCTTTTCATTAGGCTTGGCCACTGCAGAGCCCAGTTCCGCCTCAAACGGATTCCCACCTGCTTTGGGCGTCTTAGCTGAGACTGGGCCAAACGAAGCAAAGGCGCCGGAGCCCAGACCAAAGGCATTGGATGCCGATGTTGGCGAGACTACAGAGGCCGAGTTTGGTGCGGCAAATGAGCCAGCCTTGCTAGGGTTGATGGTGGTGCCTCCGTCGCCGCCAAAGCGTTTTGAAAAGGGAGCAATAGTGCGGTTTGAAGCATCGCCAGTCTGTGAAGAGATAGCGGATGATGTCTGACCTTGATTGTTCGTAGCCAGAGACAGCTTACTGTTAAGGGACAAACGTTAGCAACAATAGCAAGGAGAGAAGGTGTGGTGCCCATGTATGACAGGCGGAACTTTAGACAGGCAAGACATGGCATGACAAGGTTGGGCTAAGCTAAGCTAAGCTAAGCCAAGACCCAATCGAGGCATTACTATACAAAACGGAATTTGCACCCCGTCCCATGGCATGTGATTCAATGGCAAAAGCAAGAGAGAGGAAGACAGTGGAAGAAACGAAGAGCAAAAATGAGTGAAAAACAAAGCGAAGGATAGTTAGCTTACTTGGCGCGCCGGGTCCATATGTTGTCCATATTCTCTTAGAAGGTCGGGGTTGGCGTATCACACACAAGAAAGATGTCAATCACGGGACGACAGAGGCAGATAGTGTGGGCTGGCGACGAAACAAAGCCAAGTTCTTGCAGGGTAGATCGGACTGGGTCAGCTTAGTTCGCCTGGATGGGACGAGAGGTGAGGAGGGTGTTGGGAGAGAGCGAGAAGTAAGCTGTCGGAAGTAGAGAGGGCGTAGACTTTGCTGAAGTTCCAAGGGGAGGAGACAGGTTTGGTTAGATGGGTGTGTAGTATCAGATCAGCAGACAATGTCAGTCAGTCGGTCGGTCGCTCGTTCGCTCGTTCGGTTAGAGGCAAGAAGAGAGTGTGAGTGTAGTGCGGGGCAAGGACACGACGATGCGGCAGATGCAGAGTCCAAGTTCGAAGTCGAGACAAGAGCGGGTGTTGGAAGGTTGAGAATGAGAGAGAAAGCCGATGGCGGCCGAGGACTACAGACAATGGCGAGAAAAGGCAAGACGAGATGGGACAAGAGGCAAATGAAAGGGTATTAAGAATAAGCCAGAAGCAGAAGAAGCAGATTTAGACGGAGAGAGTAGGTGGCCGGCCAGCCAGTGGAGATACAAGGGTGGTGGATGACGATGATGATGGCGATGATGGTACAGGAGGAAATGAATTCCCCGATGAATGGAGGATATTACTCAAGTAACGGCGGCAAGGCGGAGCAATCAGATGCGATGCAATGGCTCGAGTAGATGGGTGAAATCACAAACGGATAGCTGTTGAAGGCGAATGGCAGGGGGGGAAATGCTGCGGCGGAAGCGCAGAGACGTCGAGTGACCAAAGTGGTGTGTATCCAGGCTCGTTTAGCTGGAGCTGAGAGCAGATTCAAGGTCGAGGGGGGAGGGACCGGCTGTATGACGATGATGAGAGAAAAAAAGCCAATCAAGAGAGTGGAGAAAGAGCAAGTCAGGCTAGATTATGACAAAGAAGAAAACAGTCGAAATTTTGAAGTGGCGTTAGGGAATTTTTGCTAATGATAGAGAAACCACAGAGGCAAGGAAACTTGAAGAAAAGAAGAAAAAAGAAAAAAGGGAAATTTTTTGGCTTCAGTGGAGTTGTTTTTTCTGCCTTTTTTTTATCCTAGCTCCCAAATAAATTTTCGTGGATCGTGAATGCGGCTGATTTTGAATGTCTTTTTTGACCTCCACAGAATTAGAAAAAAATGCAATTTTTTCTATTGATGTCAGAATTAAGCGGGCGATGGAAATTTTGATGGAAAATGCACCAAAATTGATGAAGAATTGATGAGAATCTGTCCAAGAAAGAAAGAAGATCAAAATAAAAATGAAGGAAGAAAAGATTTTTCTTTTTTTTTCTGCGGAGAAGGAATTTCGTGGGCTTTGTTGTTTCGAGTAGTTGCCCATATAAACCAGAACAAAGTAGATGGCCTCCTTCCTCTGTATTTTATAAAGTATAGGTACACTTATCTCTGATGCAGCAGCAGTGATGCCCGTTCTAATAAACCAACGCACATGAGCACCAAGAAAGCCTCCCACGCAGCCTTGGATGTGACGTCTCAAAGTTGTTCCCAGCACTTGTGCTCACATTGCTGGCCGCCCTCTTGTATTTGATACACACGCACAAACGTACCTGTCCCTCTCTTTTTCCTGCCCTTTTTCCTCCAATGTCTGTGCATCATAAAAATGATTCATGTAACTTAGGAACTGCCCCTTCTTCTTCCTGCAACCACGTTGCCCGTTGCGTCCTATGACGTGCAGCTGCAAAGCATGTGCTAAACCCTGATATCGCATTAGGGTTGTAAACAGCCCTCCTTAACCCCAATTTGAACAACCCACGTAGTTGAGGCACATTCACGCATCTCTACACTCTTCCCGATGCACATGCACCGCTCCCTTTGATAACCGTTCCTACGAAACTAGCGCCCTACGACATCTCTGAGAGCATTTCGCTCGTGCTGTCCTGTTTTGCCTCTGGCTCTGTGCTTGCCCAAGCTCCGGATGAAAAAGCGCCGTCATCCACAACCATGGCCTCACCAAGCTGGGAGAATGATCCATTTCTCCAGGTCCAGCAGTACGTCCAGCTAGTTAGCTAGTTAGCTAGCGACACACCGCAACTTCTAGCTGCCTTTGTCTCCATCTAGTTTGCAATATGCACCATTATTCCATGCTAACCCGACCCTTTATTTCTATAGAGATGTCCTGACCCAGCTCTCTTCAACACGCCAGCTCTTCACTTCCTACGTGCGAATTCGCCAACTCAGTACCAAGTCCGACTCGCCTGAGCTAGCCTCGGCACATGCCGACCTCTCTAGTGCTCTGGAGACGCTAACCGAAGATGCCGACGATCTGCGTGATGCCGTAGCCGCCGTCGAATCGAACCCTGCTTCATTCGGTCTCGACAGCGCCGAAGTTGCGCGCCGCCGCCACTTCGTTCAAGACGTCGCTGGCGAGCTTTCGAGCATGCAGTCCGAGCTCGCGAGCAAAAACACCGGTAGCAACGGCAATCTCCCGGACCCTAATGTCTTTGATTTCGGTGCTTCCCATGACACAAATACCAATGACGACGACTATGTCACTCACTTTGAGGAACAGCAGCAACAGCAAATAATGCGCCAGCAGGACGAGCAGCTGGACGACGTATTTCAGACAGTGGGTAATTTGCGACGCCAGGCCGATGATATGGGACGTGAGCTGGAGGAACAGCGCGAGATGCTCGAGGTAGTGGAGACGGTTGCGGACCGGGTCGGCGGGCGGCTGCAAACAGGTATGCAGAAGCTGCAGTATGTCGTGAAGCACAACGAGGACAGGCTGAGTAGCTGCTGTATTGGCGTTCTTATTCTAGTGTTAGTCATTCTGCTGGTGCTGCTTCTGCTGGTGTAAGGCCTGGCGTACATGGCGTGTTTTTACAAGGCTTGCTTGTTTGGGCTTCTTGTTTTGGCTTATTTTGTTCGGTTGGTTTCTCCCTCTATAATGGCGCTTTGGAATCAAATTGTCTTCTTCTCTTCTGCTTTTTCTCTGTCGGCGAGTCATGTCCGCAACTTGACCATGCATATATACGAGTCTTCTCAGGATTTTATGCGGCAATGTTTAGGCAAGTCTTCCTTTATTCATTATTTTCACGCCCATGACAAGAATTGACTCCATTATATAGAATCTAAGAAACGTATAATTAGGATAAAGATGGTCGAAACGGACAAATTATAGCGTTGTACCCTAGAATGTACATTGTAGATTGTGTGTATACCCAAAGACGCCAAGGCGCCTATCCCAAATCTCCACCCCTCTCTGCTCTACACCCTCTTCCCCTTCCACTAAAAACCAAAGAAAAAGAGACTGGTAGCAAATCCGTAGAACGCCAGGTGAAAACAACCCTAAACACCGCAGATGTAGAGCAAGCAATGCATGCGAGATGTCGTAGCCAATCGATAGGCCAAGTTCAACACCAGATGAAAAGTGAAAAAAAAAACGCAAGAAAAACGCAAGAAAGACAGAATAAGGCACATGTTCAAGTTAGCTTCAAGCCCTCGTCTTTGAGCAGCCGGTCAGCCACCACAGCCAAGGCCTCCCTGCTCGGGCTCTTGGCCACATTCTTAGGGAACTCGATTAGTGCTACACGTAGTGCTGCTAGACCAGCGCTTCCATAAAACAAGAGGAAACGCGATGTGTGGCCATCAATTATGGACTTCAGGACAACCAACTGTGTTGCTGAGACCTGCTCGACTGGCGTGTTGACCAACGCTGCCAGAGTAGCCCAATACATGGTAGGTGGTGTTGGAGTTGCGCGTGTGGTCTTGCTAAAGTCCCTGAGCGTGATGGCGCCAAAGCCTGCACCTAAACCTGCCATGCGGTTCCAATGTGCCTGCTCAGGAATGAAGTCAGGCCCATCACGGCGCCAGCCAATGGCCTCACGACCAGCAGGAATACGTTCGTTGCCGCGGATGCCAAAAAGCACAGGACAGGCTACGCGTAGCTTGGCGAGCATAATATCGGCTAGCGAGCGGCCTCGCCAGTGGTAGTCCTTGTCGGAAAAAATCTGGCTGAAGAGGACACCGATGGGGTCGGCAGCCTTGGGGTTCGCGCCACATTCATTAATAAATTGGCTGATAACTGACTTGGAGAAGATATTAAGCAGATACAGGAATAGTGAGGGCATTTGATCGCCCTTGTGCACATCAGTATCGCTGACAGTTTGGGGTGTCTCAGCTACGTAGTCTTTGACATCAACCGGGGGGCTTTGATGTGTGCCATCCAAAGAGCTCTTCAAGACACCACGGATCTTGGCAAGCTAGAGAGAGCGACGACAGTGGGTTAGTATAACGAAAAGACTGTATAAAAATGCAAAACGGAGAATCGGATATGAGCCTAGAACGACTTCTTCGCTTGCTTACCTGAATCTTATTTGCACCCGCACCCTCTGTCAACTGTCCCATAGACTTGCGGATTTCACGGCGCATGTCGCCCACTTTTCCCTTGAGTGGTGATCCAGGCTGCGACGAAGCACTTTCAACGGCCTTGCGAAGCTCCTTGAGCTTCTTATGGATCTCAAGGTACCTCTTGTTGTGCGGGAAAAATACAGGATCTGCCTCAATTATGGCGTTTGCGGAAGCGCCATTGACAGTCGTAGAAGCGGGAGTAGCCGCTGCTGGCTGAGCGGGCTTGGCGCCAAATGGTGACGCCGTTGTGGTTGCCGAGGCTGCGCCTCCAAAGGGACTAGTACCGGCAGGCTTAGTCGCAGCACTGCCGAAAGCCGAAGAGGCTGAGGGTGTTCCAAACAGACTTTTCTGAACAGTGGCAGCAGCGCTAGTAGTTGTACCAAAGGGCTTGGCAATGAGGCCGGGCTTATTTGCTAATTTGTCGGCTGTTGTTGTGGCAGGTTCGCCGATGAGCGTCGTTGACTCAGTGGTGGTAGGCTTTTCTAGAGTAGAAGCAATGGTTGATGGGGTAGTAACAGCAGTAGAAGACACAGCTTTGACTGTTTCGACAGGCTTTGCCGTAGCTGCTGATGGGACGGTGGTGGGAGTTGAAGCTGGTGCTGTAGCCGGAGCTGCTACAGGTGCAGGCTTAGGCAGAGGTGGTGGCGGCGGGGCCTTTTCTGCTTTTAGAGCCTCCAGCCGCTGTTTCTCAGCTAGGACAGCAGTCTCACGCTTGAGGCGCTCCTGTTCGTCTTCCTGTGCCTTAACAATGCGCAGACGTTCAACCTCGAGCTCATGCATTTCAAAGACTCGGAGAGCGCGTTCACGCACACGATCGTGCTCTGCCTTGGCCTGCTCCAATGCATCACGGTGACTCAGCTCCGAGTTGCGCGAGTCGGTGAACATTTCGGCAAGCAAGCCGCTCACATTGTGTGAGCCCCGGGAGCGGTCAGGGCTAGCAAGTATGCTACTAGTAGAAAGGGAGACACGATGACGAGCCATGGCGGCTTGTAGGTTTGATGGATTGGCGATAAGGTGGAGAAGAAATAGCGGAGGAAAGACAGGCAAGGGCAATTTGTCTCGTCGAGGCCGAGGACAGAAGGATTCAATTCACGGGTCTCGCGGACAATCACGTCACAAGCCGAGGAAGGCGAGTCCGAATTACACTTGCAATCACACTTGCAGCCACACAAAAGAGAAAATCGGTCGTAGGTCGTGGGCTGTCGTGGTCACGATCGCGTCAATGCGCCCGTGAAGAATCTACGCGAGCCTTTGCAGATGCTGTTAATACAAGGCGAAGTTGTGTAAAGGAGGCACGCACAGCTAAGATGCCAAAGGAACAAGTATTCGCTAGATGCGCGGATGATACAAGCATATAAGAATCAACAAACAAAAAAGGCCTTCTTCTTGCCCAGAGAAAGCTAAAGCCGTAAAAGATGGACCATAGAAAAAAAGGTGGTGTAGAATCACAAACAAGAGGGCGATAAAAAGATGTGTTTCTATACCTGGTGCAGCTAAGGCAGAAAAAAAGAAGAAAAAGAGGGAAGGAAATAGAAAAGCCCGCAATAAACAGAAGGAAAAATAGTCAAAAACGCGTTGCACTGCTGTTCTAAGCACGGCGAGAAGTTGGTGATGAAATGAGATTTGGAGCAAAGATTTCTTGCACACTATTATGAACGTATGCAAGGCTGACAAAATAACGGCCAAAATTCCGCCAGCCTCGTGCGCGAAAAATATGGAGATGTTGGGGGACAACCGCTCCGCCGCCTTGATCAAATTACAAGTAAACTAAACAAACTAAATAGACTCAGGACTCTAAAATATAAACAACCGTGAAACTCATCCTCTTCTCCCATTGTCTTTCTTTCCCCATTCTCATATTAGGCCAGGTATCTTTGTCTCTACTACCCTCCACATATATTGAGCCTAATAAATGCTTCTACTATTCTCTTTGAAACGGTGGTCCGCAGCTCATTTCAGAAGCTTGGATCTATGGTAAACGAGAGATCCAACCACTACTGCACATATTACGAGCACCTATCTGTGTGCAGGCCGCATTATGTGAAGTCCTTTCTTCTTGATGATTACCAAGACAAAGGAGGGGAATCCCCTTATGCACTTACAGTCCCGTCGTCCAACGATCAGAGGAATCCTTACCACAATTCACGAGCCGTATTGGGACTTCGGCTGCCTCTCTTTCCGCCGTTCATCTAGACATTTCTCTCCAATGCACAACACCGATAGTTTGGGGAGGCTGGTTCAAGCTTACTTGGCGTTTTGTCGCACTTTACGGGTGAGAGACCACCCATCACTTATCCTAGAGAACAATTCAAAGCCACTGTTTCTTTGACTGTGCTTGGCCGTTCTCGTAACTGTGATGCAACTTCACACCTAAATCCAACGCTTCTTGAGCGTTGTGCTGTATGGCACTTGGTCCGCATGTTTATCGACATACTGCAGCAAATTGTCTGAATTTACATGCCTTGTCTGCTGCCTTGTCTGCTACCGTGCTTTGTTAAACCGCAATCCGTGATTAGTCAGCTGACCGTCACTCCCTGTGGTTAGCATTCGAGGCGTGCATGTTTGATCAGCAGCCCCGTCCACCCTCCACATGCGTTTCAACTCTTTAAACTATGGGCAACTTGGGGGGGGCGTGAAGGCGCAAGCGCCTGAAGAAAAGGTCCAGGCCAGGTGCCTTGCTTAACCTTGAGCTCTTAAGCTGACCCTTGAACCATTGGGCCCTTGAATCCCGGGCTAATGTAAGACTCGGAGTCCTAACATCCAAGTCATACAGTTGCAACTAGGCTCTCGGCTCAAGCTTTTGGAAACATGGAACAGAACAAAGCAACGTTCCTTTCTCCTCTTATTCTGGCATAGCCAGGCATTGTTTCTTTCAACATAAAGAACATGACAGGGAAGCAAGAACAAGTAGAACCAAAGACTAAACTAAAACACGAAAACTTGAGGCTGGGGCGAATGGAAGAGGCGGGGAGAATAGAGAGTAAGAAGGGGTGGGGGTTATGACCACATTAAAGTTTACTAAAACCAAGGACCACTGAACAATACAATCACATGGCTATACAGCACACATGCAAACGCACACATACACAAAGCCCTGAACAGAAGTCCAGACTCTGGACCAGGACAAGGGACTTGCTTGTCTCCCCATACAAGGCACAAGGCCACACGTCATTGACGGGACACAACACGCAAGGCAAGGGAGTGAAGTGCTTTGCTTTGCGATCCGATACGAGGCGATGGTTGATGATGCGATGTAAACCGAGGGGAGGAAGTGGGCAAATGAATAAAGGGAAGGGGGAAGGAGGCGGGGCTGGCTCTCAGATATGACCACCACATGTAATATACATGATTGCACACACAGCTACACACACTTACGCCCACTCTGGGCTAACTTTATCAAGTATTGCTTCCTGCGGCTTTTCCGTAGGACTAGATCGACAGCTGGCAAGCAAGCAGGCAGGCAATCTTGGCTTGTCCATTGTTTTGTGCAAGCTGTAAAGAGTATGAGAGTGGTTGAGCTAACCCAGGCCAAACCGGACATTTGGCACAGGCCAAAGCAGCCGTTTAGCACACAGTTTGACACTTTGTTTGACACCATGTTTGACACCTCGCTCTCATTGTCTGATCCTTGCCTTGCCCTTTGCTTTGCGCCTATGTGAAGCAGGTTTAGAGTAACAGTTAGAGAGTGTTGAGCTGAGCACAAATATCCAGGGTGAATGGGACAGACAAGAGAAGCTATTTTACAGCCCGCAAAAAGGCCGATATCAGTAATACTTGCTGATGCGTAAGTAGCCACTCACTCACTCACTGTCTTAGGCTAGATTGGCACCAATGTCCGCTGTTCTCCAGAATAGTGGAGCTGGAAGCTCTGCAAACCCTATAAGCCACCCAGTACTCTAGGGTTTGCCGTCACAAATAGGACAAGCCGCATGGCTTGTGTGAGCAGTAAGCAAAGTTGCACTTCGTCCAATTGTGCAGCGCTGCAGAATCTCATGTGAGCGACGTGAGAATCTGGCTTGTTTGATCATCTGTCTGTTGTGTTTACTTGGTTGCTTCGTCACCCCTCGTTGCTATACTTGCGCTCAGACGCCCAGGGCTCCCCTCCGGCCTGAGGGGGTCCAGGGCAAGGATAAGGGTAAGGGTAGCAAGACAACAAGAAGGACAGAAGCGAGCCAAGCCACGCAGCCAAGCCCCCAACCAGCAAGAGAGAGCTAGCCAGTCAGTCAGCTTATACTGGCTGGCATTAAGCTCGACAGGCAAGAGGAAATGCTATACGTGTTTTTTTCTTCTTTGCTTGCTATGGCTAGTGGGACTCATGCTGATGCCTTCTCCTTGGTATACTTGCTTTTTTCTTTCTTTCTTTTTTTTTTTTCTCTTTTTTCTTGAGCTGTACCCAAGTAGCTCTAGCTCTTGTTCGTCCTATCCTAAAGACATTAGCGGCCTAGCAGGGTAACCGCCAAATTTTCTTGCTCAGTTAGCTAGCTAGGATGCAAGTGGAAATAGTGGGGTAGCGCTAACTTGAAGCTTCTCTTATGTCATCGGGAAGGAGGCAAAGCTCTCTAGAGCTCTGCTAAGGCGAAGGGAAACTCGCAAAGTAGGCGTAGAAAAAAAGAAGCGAGAAACTAGAAAACCCTGACTCTGTTGCTGCCACTCTATCGCTTGGGCCTCGTTTTCTTTCTCGGCCTACTGCTCATTTGTTTTGATGCGACTTCTGTCTCGTCTCACTCAAAACAAGATGCTGGCAACTGCCTTGTAGAAACAAAAAAAAAGTGTGTGATATTTGACCTGGTACTTACTGTAGTTGGTTGCTCTGCTGTTCTCTCCTGCCGCTTTTTTGTCCTTGCCCCTTCCTTCCTGTTCTGGCTGTCCTTGTTCCTGTTTCTGGGCTTTTGCTATGTGCTTTTTAGCTGGTTTTGGCTTTGACTTTGGCCTAGCTCTTGCCTAGCTTGTGGTTGCTTCGTTTGCTGCTTCTCGTTTTGGGTCTCTTTCCTCCCACCTTGCTCTTTTTCGTCGTCTTCTTAATCTCTGACCTTCCGCCCGCTTCCTCGTTCCCATACTTGTCCTTCTCTTTTTTTCTTCCCTCTTTTTCTCTCTTCCTCTTTTTATTCCTTTTATTTTCTTTCCTCAAATTCCTTTCGTCCATTTCTCTTCTCTCTTCTGTCCTTTTTCCTTCCCTTCTTTTGCTTTCAACTTCTTCACACTCTCAAACCCACACACTTTTCTATTCCATTTCCACGAAGACGGCTGGCCTCTCAACTACCAAGTACTTGAAAGCCTGCTGGCTCTTCTGACTCTGCTCCAAACTACTTGTGGACACTATTTTCACTTCTCTCGAGATAGTTGTCCGCGCACATCCACATCCACTTGCACATCGTTTTGCCTCTAGCTTCTGCCTGTTTCCTACACGTTTCCCAGCGTTTCCGGGCCAGCTTGAGCTTTGAAGCTTTGAGCTTTGATTTGCTCTTTAAACCAACTTGACCACTTTTTTAGTTGCCTGTTACAACGGCAACCCGCTGCTAGCCACTGATCACAAGGCCCCTCCTCTTTTCTCCTCCCCCTTCCACCACAAAAAAAGCCACGGCATCATCGTCAACATCACCAACTAACAATCATCACTGACAAAACCTTGCTTCGTTTCCGTGGTATCGTTCGTCCTCACCAGCAATTGAATTGCTGCTTCGTGCTTCTCGTCCGATTCTCACTGTTACAAGTCTGATCTAATATTTGTGCTCTGGCCGTTCGACCGAATTCTCGCATTGAAAAATATCAGATCGGACCTTTCGAACCTGCTCGCCAAGCCCTTCATTCTTCTCTCTGCTCTCGTTTTCTTCATTTGCCTGTCAACTGATCTTTCTTTGCTCCATCTGCACTTTTGCATCTTCTGCTTCGGATCCACACTTTTCTCTTTTCCTGCTACGTAGCTTAGCCAATACAATCGTTGGCTTTGCTTGCTAGCTTGTCGTCTTGTCTTCTTAATCCTCAACCTATTCGAATCTTGCGAGGCTCGATCTGACTTAAACTCGACTCCCCTGAGCATTCAAATCCAGCATGGACCCTAACCAGTCCCAACGCCCCAATGGCGTTCCGCCTCCTACTAGTCGCCGCCTGCACATTGCTCACAGACGTAGCCCGTCTGAAATGACTCCGCTAGTCAGTGTGCTGACGAGCCCCGGTGGTAAGTCTGACTCTCCTGGGTTCTCCTCCTCTTTCTTCCCCATTATTCTTGTCGCCTGGGATGCCGTTTTTGTACATGTTTAGAAACAGGGGGAAAAAAACCCCACTAACATTTCATCCTTTGCCCAATTTAGTCGACCAGTTAGCCATCCAACAACAGATTGAGCTCTTGCAGCAGCAGCAGCAACAACTGCAGGCTACTCAACAGCAGTTTGTCATGCTCCAGCAGGGTGCTCTGCCGATGACCCAAATGGGCCATCAGATGGGTGCTGCTGGCGCTTTCCAGTTTCCTATTCAGGTCCCTCAGAACATGGGCCTCGCCCCCCCACAGCAACAGCAGCAGCATGGGAACTCCCATCGTCGCACTCCTTCGGCTGTCCAAAACATGAACCTCGGAGGCCCTCCTCCTGCCCCTTCGTCGGGTGCCTCTAATAGCATTGGCGGTGACAACAATGGTCATACCGGCGGCCACTCTGGCCGTGGCGGTCGCGGGGGTCACCAGCGCCGACACTCGCTGGCTCTTGCTGACGCCCGCAAGGCTGCCGAGGCTGCCCAGCAGAAGCGTACCACCTCTGGCTTCCAGTTTCCCGCTGCTCCTGCCGGCGGAAGCTCTACTAATGATGAGACCATGAGCAACGCTTCGTCTGAGGCTACTCACCAGTCGTACAATTCAAACCGCCCTGCCCGCGGTGGACATGGTCGTAGCCAGAGCATGGCCATCGGCTCGCGTGGTGGTGCTGCTAGTGGCCGCACACCTTCCGAAGGTGGCCGCAGTGGCCACGGTCGCACCCCTTCGCGTAATTTTGAGGGCAACTGGCGCCAGAACCAGGGCCAGCCCCAAAACAACTCTAGTTCTAACAACAACAACCAGGACTCCAGCGCTCAGCAGCAACAGCCTCAACAGGCTGGTAACCCTCAGGGAGCTTACCAGCCGGGCCACCGTTCGCGTGCGTCTGTGAACCAGTCCATTTCATCTATTGGATCCTTCCAATACCCCCCTCAGCCTATGATGGCTATGGGTAACCAAATGCTTCTCCCAGGCATGAACATGGGCGGCATGGGCTTAAATGCCGTTCAATTGGGACAGCTTCAGGCTCTCCAGGCCCAGGCTCAAGTTCAGGGTCAGATGGTTAATCCTCTAATGGGTCTCCAAGCTAGCCAACATGCTCCTATGATGCAGCAGGGTCAGCAGCAGAATCAAGGCAACAGCGTTCAGCGCAAGACTCTCTTCACCCCTTACTTGGCTCAGGCTACTCTTCCCGTTCTAACTAGCAATGGTCAGCTTGTTGCCGGCATTCTGCGTGTTAACAAGAAGAACCGTAGCGACGCTTATGTGACCACTCAGGATGGCTTGCTTGATGCTGACATTTTCATTTGTGGTTCCAAGGACCGTAACCGTGCTCTCGAAGGCGACTTGGTTGCTGTGGAGCTTCTCGATGTTGATGAAGTTTGGTCTCAGAAGCGCGAGAAGGAGGAGAAGAAGAAGCGCAAAGACCATACCGAATCACGTAACGGCAACCGTGATGACGGTCCCTCTGAAGGTGGCATTCGTCGTCGCGGCTCGCTACGTGAGCGCCCTACTCAAAAGAAGAATGACGACGTCGAGGTTGAAGGCCAGTCTCTTCTCCTTGTTGAAGAGGAAGAGATAACTGACGAGCAAAAGCCCCTGTATGCTGGACATGTTGTCGCTGTCATTGACCGTACTAGTGGCCAGATGTTTTCGGGAACCCTTGGCCTGCTCCGCCCTAGCAGCCAGGCCACCAAGGACAAGCAAGAGGCTGAGCGTGCTGCTCGTGACGGCGGCAACTCGCGTCCCCATGCTGTTGAGCGGCCTAAGATTGTCTGGTTCAAACCTACAGACAAACGTGTTCCTCTCATTGCTATTCCTACCGAGCAAGCTCCTCAAGACTTCGTCGAGAATCATCAAGCATATGCTGACAGAATTTTTGTGGCCTCCATAAAGCGCTGGCCCATCACTTCTCTGCATCCTTTTGGTACTCTAGTTGAGCAGCTTGGCAAGATGGGTGACGTCAAGGTCGAGACTGACGCTCTTCTGCGTGACAACAACTTCGCTAGTGATGAGTTCTCTGATGCTGTCATCCGCAGTGTTGGTTTGACTAACTGGTCTCTCGAAGCCGAACCAGCAGAGGAGATTGCTCTTCGCCGCGATTTCCGCGATGAAAAGATCTTTACTGTCGACTTTGGCGGCACCATGGAGCTTGGTAATGCCATTCACGTCAAAACCCGTGATGACGGCAAACTAGAAATCGGCTTCCACGTCCCTGATGTCACTCACTTTGTCAAGCCTGGCTCGCTTGCTGATCGCGAGGCTCGCAAGCGTGGCACTGCCGTTCACCTGCTTAACCGCGCCTGCCCTCTTCTGCCCCATAAGCTGTGGGCAGATGTTTGCGCTCTAAAGCCTAATGAGGATCGCCTGTCTTTCAGTGTAGTTTTCACTGTAAACCCCGTTACTGGTGTTATTGAAGAGAACGAAACCTGGGCTGGTAAGGCTATTATGAAGAGCACTTCAACTATTGACCTAAATGTTCTCGACGGCATTTTGGCTGGTAAGGACGAGTACTCAGGCCCTATCCCCCCTTGGGACATTCGTACTCTCAATGCTGTTGTCGAGAAGTTCAAGGAGAAGCGTCTCGGTGGTGGAAGCGATCCCATCGCGCCATTACGCCTTCTGTCGCAGCTTGATGACGAAAACATGCCTGTCCGAACTAACCTCTTCGAGGTGTCTGGAGCTACGGAACTTCTGGAGGAGCTGACTCATACCGTCAACATTTGGGTTGCCCAGAAGATTCTTGGTAGCCACCCTGAGAAGGCTCTGCTGAGACGTCATATGCCTCCCAGTCCCCGTCGCTTGCAGACGTTTGTCGACCGTATGACTGCTCTAGGCTTTGACATCGATGCTTCTAGTAGTGGAAAACTCCAGAACAGCCTATTCAAGGTTGATGATGATGATGTGCGCAAGGGCATGGAGACCCTGCTTTTCAAGACCATGCAGCGTGCCAAGTACTTTGTTGCTGGCAAAACGTCACAGGAGCTGTGGCCTCACTATGCCCTGAACGTCCCTGTGTACACTCATTTCACGCGTCCTACTCACCGCTTCGCGGATATTATTGTCCACCGTCAGCTGTACGCTGCGCTTAACCCTGAAGAGGGCAAGGCGCCTGTCTACAATGAAGACATTGATGCGCTGAGTAAGACAGTTGACCTGTATAACGTCAAGGAGGAGTCAGCTCAAAACGCCCAGGAGCAGAGCGTGCACATAGAGTCGTGCCGCGCCATGGACAAGGAGCGGTTGGCCATTGACGGCGATATGGTTGTGGAAGGTATTGTGGTTTGCGTGTATGAGTCCGCTTTCGACGTGCTCATTCCTCAGTGGGGCTTTGAGAAGCGTGTACACTGCGATCAGTTGCCTCTCAAGAAGGCAGAGTTCCGCAAAGAGAAGCGTGTGCTCGAGCTATACTGGGAGAAGGGCGTGCCCAGCTCGGCTTACGTGCCCGAAGATGAGCGCCCTAAGAACAACATGTCTCAGCGTGTCTCGAACGCTGCTGCCGCAGCGCGCCAGGCCGAGGAGGCCGAGCGTGTCAAGAAGGAACGCGAAGAAGCCACTCGCAAACAGACTGAGACGGGTACCATGTCTACCGACGATGTCGATGCACTGTTCGACGACGAAGAGGATGACAACAACTCTGAGCTTGCTGATTCAATGGCAGGTGTTTCTCTGACTGCTGGTCGCCCTACACAGAGTGTGCCTGGTTCTCCTTCGCGCCAGACCGGTAACTCTGCTAACCTACACCGCACGCGCTCAGACTCAAAGGTCGCCTCGGGTGAGGGTTCTCAGCAGAGCCTAAAGGACAAGTACTTGAAGTTCTTCAAGCTTCGCGAGGAGGATGGCGAGTTTATCCAGGATGTAACCGAAATGACTCGTATTCCTGTCATCCTCAAGACCGACCTGAGCAAGAGCCCTCCGTAAGTTTCCTATCCATTTCTGCCTCGCTACAAGTGAACTGTGCTAACCATGTGTGTGTATTTCTAGTTGCCTGACCATCCGCTCGCTCAACCCGTATGCCCTATAAGATGGCTGTGGGATATCGTAGCCATGGCTGCCAGTATAGCCAGGCCTTGTACGAGTATGCTTGTGTTTGGAGAGACAAACAAAGGAAAACGAATAATTCAAAGTCCAGGAAGGATCAATATGCTGGAGATTAGCTGGATGTGCACGCGGTCTTTTTTTGACAGCTCAGGGTGCATGTATCTTTTCATCTCTGCTTTTTTTTGGCTGATGTCTTAATCTACTAAGAAGGGTCCTTTGAAGGGGATGATGGCGGGATTAGAAATGACTTGGCTATTTTTCTTGTTATTTCTATGGTTATATTGTCGACGTTACGAGGAAGAGACGGTGGCGGCTATGAATCTCTGTTTTGTTATTTTGGATTTTTGAGGACTATATTGGTGCGAGATGTCTTGGATATTTTCAAGAGACGGTCTGAGATGAATGACGAGTTCTGTTCTTTTTTAATCAATACTGAAAGTGCGTTATAGCGGCGAGTACATATGCCGTGTGACATGTGATATGCACACACTTTGAATCCGGACCGAAGAACGAAACGCCTTCCGAGCGGATGTAGCGGGACGCATGTTGACAGATAAAGCCGGAAAGTACAGATTTTTAGGTTTATGAAGGCGTAGCAACAAGCCAAGGCTACAACTAGCAGCCCCTTCGTGGATACTGTAGCCATGCGTTTTGCTTGCATGCACATGGCACAAAGTCCGTCGATCACGGCAACCGCGTGTCTTGCGTGTGTCAGGACTGTTTTGTTTAGCCTGCCTGTGCTCCCGTTTTCCTGTCCTCTCTCTTCTGCCGCCTATCTATGTCTTTTGTATCCTTTGCCCGTCCTATCCTTGACCTGGCCTGGTCCCTGATTCCCTCCCTCAGATACCTGGAATAAGGCAGCTAGCTATCTATGTGGAAATGGAATGGGAAACAAGGAAGGAAAAATGCGTGTTCTGCTCAGTTTAAAATTTAAGCTTAGCCGCCAAAACGGAAGGTACAGATGCCGGACAGGGGAGGGGTTGGCCTCTAGAGTAGACTCGAGACGATTGGAAAGAAGTGGAGCTGTGCGCACTTGCCGTGTAAGTGGATGGAGGGGAGAAGAGACGATGACCCATTGACATATATAACTTAGACTATGCTTCTTTTACTTGGTACATGAGGTTCTTCTCTTACACTCACATCTCACTGCTCTTGTTATCTGTCTGTCTGGCTTGCTTGTTCTTTCTTTTCTTCCTCGTCCTCTTCTTCCTACGGTCTGGTATCTAGCTTTTTTCTATTACTACTTTTTGTTTTTAATAACTGGACATTAATTTCTGTCCCTTTTTTTTTAATCTAATTCCTGCCTCAGTCTCCAAGCACTGGTCTGCTTCTTGCTCTTACGCCGTTCATTTCTCTGCACTAATACGCCCATCCACTCACTTCCACGTCCCGGTGACGCTCTTCCTGTCCTTTCCCATCTTTTATACCATGAAGCCCGCTTTTGTCGCTCTTGCCGTTGTGTCGGTGGCCTCGGCTCTCCCAGCTCTGCCCAAATTGACCCCACGAGAGCTACATATGCTCGAACTCGGCAAGCGCCAGAACAAAGAAGCCGAAGCAGCCGGCCTGACGGACAACGATATCCTGCAATTGTAAGCTGCGCTTTCATGGGTCTCTTTTTTCTAGGTTCAGCTACTAACAGACTCTCCCACTCTAGCGCTCTTACCCTTGAATGGCTCGAAGCCACCTTCTACCAGGAAGGCTTCAAGAAATTCCCGCCCGCCGACTTTACCGCCCTTGGCCTCAACGACAAGCAGCTGACCGACCTGCTTGCCCTGCCCACAAGCGAATTCTCACATGCCTCCTTCCTGCAAGGCTCACTAGCTCAGGGTGGAATCACACCCGTGCAGCCATGCACATACAACTTTGGCTTTACTGATGCCAAAAGCATGGTGGTGGTGGCTGCTGTGCTTGAAAATGTTGGCGTGTCAGCATATCTCGGTGCGGCCAGCCTTGTCTCGAGTAGCGACATCCTGACAGCAGCTGGGTCAATCCTCACGACCGAGGCACGGCACCAGACCTTCATTCGCACTGCTGCCCAGCTAGTTGCCGTTCCGCAGGCGTTCGATGCGCCTCTAACACCACGCATGGTGTTCACCCTAGCCGCGCCGTTCATCACTTCGTGTCCCGAGGGCTCGAACCTAGCCATCACGCCATTTTCAGCACTGAGCGTCACTGACCCTGCAGCAGGTACCCCGGCCCCTGCCGGCACCAAGTTGACGCTGAAGCCGGCCGATGCTACAGGGGCAACTCATTGTGCATTTACGTCGGGTGGCGTCACGCCGGGCGGCTCAGCCTTCGCGCCATTTGACGCAGCTACAAACAGCTGCACAGTGCCTCAGGGTGTAGCTGGTGTGACCTATGTGTCGCTGGTGAATTCTGCACCATTGACCGGCATTGTAAATGAAACAAGTGTCGTGGCTGGACCGACGTTCATTCTGGTCAACTAGGGTTTATGAAATTAATAAGGGTTTTATGATGGGAAAATTATAGCTACTAATAATAAGAAGTTTGTTTTAGTTTCGTGAAACAGAAACTTTGGTGATCATACTTAGGCCTGTCTGTTTGCACACAGCAATCAAGCAAAAACCTGGCGCTAGGAAGACAGGCTGGTTTCAAGGGATGGTATAGAAGGGGGAGACATGGGCTAATTCCATTGTGACTCTGTTTCTCTATAGTAGTATATTATCACAAGATACAACATGAAATTTTTAGCGCTGTTGGTATCATATCCCCATCCCCGTCTGTCTATTCGGCTAGCTCACCGTTGCTATCTCTGCTTGGTTGGCTCTCGTCGCCTCTCCCATATCTGTAGATACGACTCACCCGAGAATAGCAGCTCACTCTGGACTTTGTCAACAAACAGGTCCTGGCAAACAGTCCACTCGCCTCGCCCACGGTCTTTGACCTGGACCTTCCATGTCTTCATTTCTTCACCCGAGTCGGCCACATCGTCCTTGGCACGCACTGCTTCGTGCACGATATTGGCTACCAAGTCATAGTAGATAGGCTTGCTGGGCGGGTGGGTCGCATCCGGCTCAACAAATGGCGAGACATCAAGCCCCTGCTCCTCAAAAGTGACAATGGTAGGATTACGCTCGCTGACAAATTTGTTCTGTGAAAAGCGCTTGATGTGGAAGATGAGGTATGGTGGCAGCGGGTGTAGTAGACGGTAGCGCTTGCGATGAGCCAGTTGCTCCTGCGCCATGACGCCATTGTACTTTTTCAGGATTGTGGTAAGTGGCACCTGTGGGATGATGTTCTTTTCCAGCTCGTCCTGGAATAGCGGTGCCGGTGGTAGATCGAGTGTCAGAAGTAGGAAGCGCACAATATCCATCTTGACCTCGGCTGCCTCCTCAAAGCGTAGTCGATCGCTAGCGTCGGCGCGGGCTGAAATGGCCTGTGACTCGACCTTGACGCGGCCCTGAAAGGCCTGCTGCACGACCGACGAGCCAGGCTTCGTTTTGCTGCCGCCCAAGCCGAGGTGGAGGTTATTTAGAAACCAGGACATGAACTCGACAGGGTCAGCCTGGGTGGTTTGCGTGAAGCGTTTGTTGCTGCGCAGAGCAATCTCCTGTAGGAGCTCGTGTGGCGATACATGGGCCTTGAAAGCGCGTGGGTTCCAGATCTTGCGAACTAGTAGACTATAACGCTGCACCAGCTCACTGCGGCGACTGACGTCTTCAATAAGAAAGAAATTGCGCAGCGGGGGCACGTGTGATAGTGCCTGCACGACCACGTTGACATAATCATTCTGCTTGATATTATTCATGCCCACGAAGCCAGGCGTGTATTCCTTGTCGCCGCCGTACGTCCACGACCTGGCTGGCTTGCGATCTAGCATTGCCACCTCTGAGCGCTGGTAATGCGGGCTAGACACGAACTTGATATCGTCGAGAGACTTGCTGGTCACCTCATAGCCCTCGGGAAGGACATAAACCTTTTGCGTGCGCATGTTGATAAAGACATGGTGGTCCTCATCAAGCGCATGAAAGTAGGCGTGTGACTTGGGCCCGCGGCCCTGGAAGTACTTTCCGCATACAAGGCACGCATAGACGTTGATATTTGAAAGCGTCACGCTGCATAGCTTCTCGAAATCGAAGTCGAGAACGTTGCGATTAATTGTATCCAAGTAGAGGTCGTCGTAGCCAGCGGTCGGCGCTGATTGGCGTAGCGGGGCTGTATCCATGAGCTCGTCATCGTTGGCCTCGTCATTGCTGTTATCATCTGTTACTGCGCTTGGCGTTGGCGGTGCTACGCTTTCTTCGGGTTGGAACTCGTGCGAATCAAGTCGGGACCGTTTTGAGGCAGGTGACATGACACCACTGAGATCTTCCAGGAGAGCCTCGTCGGCATTGCGCTTGCCAGGCATTTTTATATCCATTTCTTTTCTTTTGCGTATGTGTGGTGTTCATGCACATCGAGACTGAGTTCGAGGGAGTTTTGGTGGCACACAAACTTGAGGCTATGGCTAGTCTAAAGCTAAAGCTTGAGCTGGGGCTGGAGCTGGAGCCGAAGCCCTGCTGAACCCAATGCGACGAAGAAAATATACTCAGCCTTGTCTTTCAGCCTTTCCAACTTTGTATCGCTAGATCAAAAGTCTGCATACATATTACGCATTGTCTCATGTGTCAATGTCAAATCTTGGCCTCATCTACACCTTGTTGTCTTTCATCTTCATCCAAAGTGCATGCATGTATATTTTAGCTATCCTGCAAAGGTAAAAAAGAAAAAAAGAGGCCACGAAACTCCAAAGTAGTATATGATTCCCAGTTAAGTCATGATAATGTCCCCATCGTCTCCAGACTCCTCCGCCTCAGTTTTGTCGTCCATGGCCTCCTCCAATGCTGGCATCAACGAGTTCATTTCGTAAAGCGTGTACTCTACCAGGTAACTCTCATCTACCAGCTCTTCAATACGCTTGTAGTGTCTCTCGGAGTACGCCTTAAGCGCATCCAGCACTTCGCGCAGCGACTTCTGGCCACGTGCCCCGCGGACTGACAGATTCGCAAATTTGGAAGCCGGATAGCTTTTGAGCAGGGCCCAGAGGATACGTTGAGCAACAGGTGCTGTACGGCCATTGGTATTCCAGTCGCGTAGCCGCTGTAGCAGCATGAATAACTGCTCGTCAGACAAAGAGGCCAAGACCTCGTCAACAGCAACCAGACCGCTGAGACTGTCAGCATCAGGAGTGGCAGATGAGGTGACCTTGGTGAACAGGCTTAACAGCCGGCCAGGATGATTAAGCTGCAGGGCGAGTGTGATAGCCTCGCGGTATGAGCCAGCATGAATGTGGTTCTCGAGTTCCTGTTCCTGCTCAATGAGCTGTAGTGCGGCCTGTGATGCCTTGGTCTGCGTCTCCACGGTTGTGTCCTTCCAGAATGTCACAGTCGCGTCGCCACTGCCTGATACCAGTGTGTTGGTGTCAGGGTTGACGGCTAGAGCCCACACGCGGTCCTCGTGGTTGTCTAATGTGCACTCTGTCTCGCCCGTATTGGCATCCCACACCTTGACTAGACCATCGCCACCCGCACTCGCCACGAGGATCTTCTTTTGCGCGCTCTCGGTCTTAGGCACGTTAAGCCATGCCACCTTGAGAATACTGTGCGAGTGGCCTTCCATTGTGCGGATGCATGAGTAGTCGTTCAGATTCCACAGCTTGATGGTCTTGTCACCACTACCTGTCATCACCAGGCCTCTGCCAGCTACTGAGCCCTCCTCACCCAACACAGATGGCATCTTGGGCGGAGCAAAACGCACCGCCCATACACCACGCTTGTGGCCCTTGAGAATGCCCTGCACTTCGCCGTCTTGCACCGACCAGATCTTGACGGTCTTGTCCTGCGAAGCCGAGCCAAACAACTGACTAGCGTGGTGCACGTCAATAGCATTGATGTCCTTGTCGTGAGCCTTGCGCGTGTATGCGGCCCTTAGCGGCTTGCTGCTGCTGCCCATATCAGGCTTCTGACGTGGTATATCCCAACGCTTGACAGTCTGGTCTTGCGATCCTGTAATCAAAAAGGCAGGTGGATGGTTAAGAGGGTCCTTATAGGCGGCTGAGGTTTCCTGATGCACGCCCTTGGGCAGAGCAACAGCGCCGATCGACTCAGCATGACCCGAGAACACAGCGTAGCATTCATACGAGTTGTTAGCAGGGTCCACCCGCCATAATCTGGCTGTGTTGTCCTTGGCACCGGTGGCTACCCAGTGGCCTGACCAGTCAATGTCTAGAGTGATAATAATATCTTTGTGGCCGTGCAGAAGAGCAACATCTTGGCCAAAGTAGGGATCGCTGCTGTCCATCCAGGAAGACCCTTCATCCGGGGCAGCCTTGGAAGAATCCTTAACTGACACTATCCGGATGTCTTCAGAGTTTGTAGCCAGTGCCAGCATAGAGTGGTCTGGAAGCAAGTATCCTAAATCAATGATTTCGTCGTGGGTTCCCGATATTCTGCGGAAGGGAGCTGGCTCTTGACTGAGGGCTTCCATGTCACCCTTGGAGGGAGTCTTGAATAGACAGATGGTGTGGTCAGAAAGCGAGCAGACAATGAAAGGAAGCGACGGTCTGTAGACACCTCGGACAACAGCCTCATTCTCCATTTTTTCCTCCTGCTCGGGCGTGTACTCGACGCCAGTATCAGTGTCAAAGATGCGCAGGTTGCCCTTGGATCCGGCGCAGTATGTTAGCCGGCCACCATCCACGAAGCCAGCAGCCTCAATCAGTTCTAGGCACGGCACCACCTTGCGCTGCTTCCACGAGCGCGTGTCCCACCAGATAACCGTTTTGTCACGCGATGCCGATACAATGGCTTGTTGTTCGGGGCAAAAATCGATGGCCGTGACGTCAGACACGTGAGATTCCAAGCTGGCAGCAACACTGCGTTTGTGCAGATCCCAGATGCGGATCTTGCCATCTTGGCTACCCGATGCCAGCCTGAATCGCACGGCATTGGCGTCGGCATCGCTCTCGTTGTCGACAGTAGATTTCTTGTTGTTGGCTTTCTTGCTTTTCTTCTGACTATTCTCGGCTGCGCGGCCAACGACTTCGAAAAAGTGCAGTGCGGTTACTAGGCCGCTAGGTCCACGGAAAGTATGTGTCACAAAGCCCTTGGTAATGTCCCACACCTTGATGATGCCGTCGGTGCCACCAGTGGCAAGCAACGTGCCAGTTTTATCCACAGCCACCACGTTTATTGGTGTTGTGTGTGGCTTGACGGTGCGCAGACGTGTGGCCACGATTTTGTTGATCTTGTCGGGAGAGCGCTTAAGGGCGTAAATATGCATAGAGAGCGATCGCGAGCAGATTATAAGATGCGAGCCGGAGGGGGTTACTACAAAATTACCATTTCGTCAGCTAGGTAGGGTAGGTAAGTGAGAGAGAAGTGTAGATCTTACATGCAATGGTAGACACAGACTCGGTATCCTATCAGCAAGAGTTCTGTCAGCAGGTGTTCTCTAGCAGATGCAGTCACATGGCCACAAAAGTGACGCTTGTCCGCCGCAACTTACACCCTCAATACGTGCTAAATTCTGCCCCGTTGAAGGGTCTGTCAACACCACATCCTCCTCTAGGACTGTTGCTAGAATGCGGGCATCATCGTCAATGGCTACAGCACCGCCTGTGAAGATGGGCTGCAGCACCTTATCGACGTCAAAGGTCGTTTTGAGCGGCTGCTTGGTTGCCATGGCTCTAAATATTTGCGTGCTGAACTTGCGGTCGCGGGCCAAAAGCAAAGGAACTTCTGGCTTGGTGTTTTCTTTCGTGATAATTTGGCGGCCAAGATTTTTTCCATTCAAAGCTGGAAATTCATTATCGATAAGGATGCGAGTTTATCTTATCACTTAACCCTAGTACTGGCTTCTTTTAAGTGGAGCCTGCTTGTTTCTGGGGTTAAGTTGGGATTAGTTATATACTTAAACTTGCCGCTTTGGCCTCTCTAGAGACAGCTCCATAAGACGGATATCTCCTTCAGACTTCATCTAACGTAGCAAACATCAACAGGCCGCTGAAGATGTAAATCTGAGCCGGCTTTGTTTCTTCTCCCCATAGCCCTACATTCTCTAAAAACACTACATCCACTACACACTGCTACTACCTCCTGTTCCGCCTCAGCCTCGCGTCACTCCGTCAGGCACCCCAACGCCCAGATATGGGCATGCTTGAGCCGTTGACGGCCGCTGGCTTAGTAAGTCCAGCCGATTCCAAACAAAAACACTTTCTCTCATCTAACATTCCCTCTCCTTCAGGGTCGCTCTCCATATTATGACGTAGTCATTGGAACTGGTGAACGCCCTGTAACCTTGCGCAATCAAAGTTACGATAGTCGCGGCCGTCCTATCAATAGCCTTAGTCGCGAGCTAAACCGCCGCACTATCCGTTCTCATAATGAGGTCATGCATGTCATTGGCGTTGCCGAGCATGACTCTAGTCCCGCCATAAATGAGACCCTGCCCCAGAAGGAGTACGCCACTTACGAGGCTACAGTGGGCTACCGCATGCATCGGGCTAGTTTCACAGCCATCAATGCTGGTCTCTGGTGCATGAACGGTCTTCGCGATCGCCTCCTCGTTTGGAAAAACTTGGGGAAGCACCCTCTGCATGAGCTCGTCAAGGGTGCTCACTTAGAGCCGGGAAGCCCCTGTGGAAAACTGCTCTTTGCCGGTCTTCCAACAACACTAGCTTTCAAACTGCTCGAACGCCAGTGGCTCCAGCTTCCAACGAATAACCCTTTGTCGTTTTCATCACTTCGTCACTACCGGCCATGGGCTATCAGGCTGTGGACCTGGCTCAGTTTTCACACACAGATCCATGTTATCCTCCAACGCGTCGGCCTCATCCAAGGCTACTGGCTACCTAACCCCCTGTTCTACGTTCCGTGGTCTTCCGTATCGCCTATTCCGCCACCTCCCCCCCTCCCTTCGGATTTCACCACTACGTCACTTGCACGATGGGCTGGCCAAGCCCTACTAACAGTTGCTCCAATACTGGCCTATGCTACTTGGGTTTCTGTGGAATCTCGCGTCCATGGCTTTCTTTCTAACTTTTTCCGCAACTTTCTACCTACACCCCAAACGTCCGGAATCCCCCATGTCTTGGCTTTCTCTGTGGAAGAGCACTCCTCTGCTGAAATGGAGGATTCAGCGCCCATTCCGTCTGCACTCGGTGTATCCGAAGAGAACAATCCTCCTCCACACTACTCAGAGTCTAGCCCGGCGGCGGCTTCTGAACCCAACACAGATCCATGGTTTGGATTTTCTGCCTCGGAGCCCAGCCATAATCCCGCCCCCGCAAACGATCCCCCGCGGGAAGGGAGGCCTACGACCACGCTTCAACGAAATGATTCCTTGGTAGGGCCTGACATGGACCTCGCGGAACATGCTTCTCCTTCCGTTCCTTCATCTCCGCTCTCTCCCAACGGTCAAGCCATCTACACCGATACGCACAGTAACAGCAATACAAATGCTTCTGCCGCTGTGTCGTCGCAATCCCTAAACTACAACGAAAATTCTGGCCCAGCCACGCCGTCTTCGCCAAACGCAACCTCTAATTATCCCGATGCTTCTGATGTAGCATCCACACACGATCATACGCCACGACGGCAACACTCCTCTACTCCCCCACGGCCCGTTCCCGACCCACCTAGTCAGTCTGAAGACGATGAGTATGGCTCTGACGAAGATGAGGCAGATGTAATCACCGGCCCTCTTATTAGCTTTGACGTGGAACCGTCTGACTCTAATGAGACCGCAACAGCAAGTGGCCCATGGTCTGCCGAGTTGCGCCCGACGCCTATTAACGATGGTCACGTCCTCGTGTCCACACCGATATATCTCGTTACCCTGCTGTCTACCCAGCCGCAGTTCATGGCCTGCAAGATCCTGACTAACTTTGTCTCTAATATTGCCATGCTGCCGCTTGAGTTTGTGACGCTCCGGTACCTTGCGGGCAGCTACATGGCGGCCCATCCAGTCGCCGCTGCGAGTATGCTGGCCGCCGGACACTCAATCGGGGCTTTGCGCCTGACGGCTGACGTAACATACTCGACAATCAGCAACATTCTCAACCTTGAGCTGACGCATTTGATTGCCATGGGCGATGTCTGGGCCATCTTTACCCTTATTGGTCGCCAGATGCACTACACGATGAAGGAGTGGTGCGAGTCTTCTCCCGATTGTTCTGTGAAGTGGTATCATTATATTTTCCACTATATATAGAAAGGAGATGGGCGTTACTTGGCTTGTACTCGGGCGTTCTTGGACCATTTCTTATTCTTGTCAGTGATGGCGACGGCGACGTCCTTGATTTTTGTTAGGGTTAGATGAATACCCCGGTCATGATGAACCTTTTATCCTGTTGAGGTTGGCTATGCATTGTTTCAATGCAGGCCTTCCCTTGACCTCACCTGACCGCACCTCACTGTATTGCACATGGTCTAATACCGAGTAATCGTATGAGACATGTCTTTTCCAGGCATCAAACATAATACGAGTCAGCTAACACATATGATAGACCGAATCAGTGAGTTTACTCTAAGGAAGGACCGGACGTAAAGGGAGTAGTTCTGAAAGGGGGAAAATGAAAATAAAAACGCAAACTGGCGGCCTCATTATATGTTCTGATGGTGATAGGTGGCATGGCATACAAGCACCAAATCATGTGGATGAAAGCTCACGATGGCAACCAAGTCACACCACTTCGGCCCAAGGAGGCAAGAGCGTTTTGATGTAAATCGTGTCCACTTTTCCACTACTTCAATGCGTAGGGCCTGCCGCCGAGGACCATGTGGCACAATGAATGAAATGTACATATATACGTGCGTGTGCGCTTTTTTTTTTCCACCCAGGGGGTGAGGGGGGGTCGGTCAGGGGGCAGTTTGATGCATAGCACCTGCATCTACCTACTGTGACTGAGGCCTAACCATCCAGGCAATTTAATTCTACTGTGCTGCTTGTTCGCTGCACCTCACCGACAAAATGGCGGGAAAGCAGCGACTCTCAACTAGCCTGGTCGAAGCCAAGCAAGGCAAGCAGGCAAGCAAGGCAACTGCCATCCTCCACACCCTTGCGGCCTTCCTGGCAGGGCAACAGCTCTGGTTGGTGAAGTGTTCTTCCTGGGAGAAAGGGAAGGGAAAAAGTCTCTCCCGTTTCAAAGGGGGAAGACAGGGGGGGGGGCGTCGCTACTGTTTCTGGCTTTAAGCTGTCAAAACGCAGGGGATGTTAGTATCCTAATTTGGAAGCAACGAAAAAAAAAAAAGACTAGACGGCACCCTCCCAGACCCTCGGGCAGAGGCTCCGACCCGGGGTTTTCCGATGCTCGATAGGGTAGAGAGTTTATTGGTCAAGAAGCTAAAAGCGCTCAGTAGCGTTGGACGTACACCGCTGGTCCTGCCTGTCCCGAGTAATAG